>CAEFZX010022150.1:0-11350 GCA_903066825.1 Alfaro cultratus | reverse complement strand
GGTCTGAAGTCCAGAGCTTTCTGTCAGTCTGCTCAGGTGCGGTCTGAAGTCCAGAGCTTTCTGTCAGTCTGCTCAGGTGAGGTCTGAAGTCCAGAGCTTTCTGTCAGTCTGCTCAGGTGCGGTCTGAAGTCCAGAGCTTTCTGTCAGTCTGCTCAGGTGAGGTCTGAAGTCCAGAGCTTTCTGTCAGTCTGCTCAGGTGCGGTCTGAAGTCCAGAGCTTTCTGTCAGTCTGCTCAGGTGCGGTCTGAAGTCCAGAGCTTTCTGTCAGTCTGCTCAGGTGCGGTCTGAAGTCCAGAGCTTTCTGTCAGTCTGCTCAGGTGCGGTCTGAAGTCCAGAGCTTTCTGCTGCATCAGAGGGCTTGCTGCCTCACTGCAGGAGGAGGCTTGTTATTCGTTCTCAGAGAGACGCGAGGCACACGCTCTAATTAGGACACATCTCCTGGTGAGACAGACTGAGGTTTGACTGCTCTTCCAGTCTAATCAGCTCTCCATCTCACTTTAGCTACTTCAGAGACGACTCCCAGTTGTCAGACAAACAGACGTAACAACGAAGAGCTGGAGCTGAACAACGCTTCCCTCAATTTCACAGGTGTGAAACATGAAAGGCTCCGGCAGGAAGTGGCTTGTTCACCGTTTAGCCTTCTCTGTTTTTCTGTTAAAAACACATCCACAGGTGGCGCTAACAACACTCTGACCTCTGTGACTACAGAGCTAACAAGACTGGGCTGAGAAGGATTATTGTTGTTAGCTGGTAAAAACGGGATTGTGGCCAAATCTGCTGCCTAGTTAGCCTTGTTTCCTGCTAATGTGACTCCAGGTGGAAATTGAGCGTTAGCTAACTTGTCCCCTTCTGTTTGGTGAGAAAGGAGGAATTAAATGAATTCTGGAGGATTTTTCTTCATTCTTGCAGCAAGATGTCAAAAATGGATTCCAGGAAGACATTGGACCGACAGTATTAGCAGCAGTGAAACCGCAAAAGTGTTTTTGGTCTAGTTTCTCCTGCAAATATCTTAGTATGTTTGAAATAAGACAAAACTAACTGACAAGTAACTTTTCAGCAATATGCAGAAGCTTGAAAAATAAATAATTTCTTTGATATTGATTGAAACTTGTTCTGTTGGCAGATTATTTCACTTTGAACATCTTCTCCATGTTATAAGTGAAATAATCTGCCAGTTTTTAAGCATATTAAGGAGTTATTGATTTAAAACAAGTGTGATAAGATATTTGCACTAGAAACTAGATTAAAAATAACAGATTTTGCGTTTTGCAGAGCATAAATGGCTAATATGCATAAATACTTGAGGCCTGCCTCTAAAAACTCATATCTGCCTATTTTAATAGTTCAAACCCTTTTATTAAATGTATTAATATGAACAATGGAAACCATCTTAGCTCATTACCACAGAAGCTAAAATCTACCGTCTCTTATTTCCGGTCTTGGTGGAAATAAAGCGAAAATGATTAATGCTCCTAGATTGGCTGCTTTGCAAAAACCAGGAAATAGAGTCAAAAAGCAATGCAGCTAAATATTTCAGCTCCTAGCTGCATTATCTTTTTAATATTTTAGATGTGCTCTGGGAGAAAAATCCTCAAACAAGTGGAAGACCATATCAAGAAGCTACTTTTTAAGTTTTCTATACAATTCAGTGATACTTTAAATTTTTGAATATTTGTGTCAGTTTTTAGTGAATTTCTAACCTATTTTTTATGCAACCATTTTCACTGGGAAAGCATCAATTATGAGTCATTAAAAAGCAGAAAATCATTCGATTTTATTTTGTTTTGCTTTCAAAGTATTTTAACGTGGAATTATTAGTTATTTTTTTGCAATAGGTTTATATTTCCTCTCAGTCTTTAGCTTCTTTGGCGTATTTAAAAGTTTCTTGGCCTCATCACATGGCGCTGCTCGTGAAGAGTCCTCTCTGCTGCCCGCTGCTCTAACTCTGGTCTGCAAATAGTTGTAGAGCATGCACCATTACATGCTGGTGACTGTGCCATAGTTGTCAGCACTTCATTTTAATTTGGCTCCTACGCCACTGGTGATTTCGACCACTGGGACACCCTGTCGGCTGCAGAAGCTAAACTATTCTGAAACATTAGGACTGAATGAGGTGCACTGCTGAATCTCTGCCTCTGCAGTGTCAGCTGCTGTCTCATTCAGATAGCAGGGAACTTTGTGCAATCCCAAGAGAACATCACAAGCAGACGCCGAGAGAGAGAAAGAACGAGAGACGAGAGAGTCTTCAAATTTGCTGCTGCTTAAATAGAGCAGTATGTAATTTATGTTTTCCTGTAGGCGTGCATTAACACTTGCTACAGCATTGTTAACAAGTACATGTAAAAATGATCCCAGCGCTGCTGATTTGAGGGAAGATTCCTTTTCGGGAGTAAGCCTCCATCTTTGCCTTCGTCCTCATTAAAAATCTAAAAATGCGAATGGTTGAGGCGACATTAAGCAGCCGGGATTATGCTGGAGATGAGCTACATCATCACCAGGAACATCAGCGTCATCTGAATAAATAAAAAGTCTGTCAAGATTTTATTTGGTTCATGTAAAAAAAGGGAACGAAATAAAACAAACTGATAAGAAGTAGGCTTATACTTTCCTAGCTGACTATATTTAGCATGTTCTCAGTGGGGAAAATCTTTGATTACAAATTTAATCCAAACATATTAGCATGTTTGGAAAATTGTTCCATTTAATCAAAATCCTTTACAATACAACGAGATGCTTATCAAATTATCGTTCAGAATAATGAGCCCCTCATTAGTTAAGTGCATATAGGTCATATCCTGATGCGCAGAAAGGCGAAGGAATTCACAAATCCAGAGGGGATTTATATTTGAAAGAGGAAGCTGAGAGTGTGTGTGTGTGTGTGTGTGTAAGACGGAAAACTAAAAAGAAAAAGAGAGATTTGACCTGCAAGCAATCTCTGGAGAGCCGTCCAGTAGCAGCGCCTAATCAGAGCCCGGCTGGTGCTTGTTCTCGGGGATTGCTTTCCTCCAGCTCTCAGGCCTAATTAGGACCCCCGTGTACCGAGCAGAGGGGCTGCAGCTCATCGCCGCTGCTGGGAACAGGCTCACCTGTGCAGGCTCAGAGATGGAGAATCAAACCGTCGCCGAGAAATGATGACAAGGAGGCGGTTGGAGGTGGCGGCGGTTGGAGGTGGCGGCGGTTGGAGGTGGCGGCGGTTGGAGGTGGCGGCGGTTGGAGGTGGCGGCGGTCGGACGGCGCGGCCTCCCTCCACCTGGAGGTCCTGCGGGTTTAATGAATGTTGGGACAGAGAGACACTCTGAGGGGAAACGGAGAAGATAATACACACGTCTGAGTTGAGGGAGGGTCACAGAGGCAGGAACATCTTTTTCTTCTTTTAACAATGCACCGGCTGTGTGAGCTACTGCAGAAGAGTGGAGGAATGAGAATAAGAATCCAAACATAGCACAGATGAGATGTTTCCTGAGCTCGACTTTCTGGATTTCAAACGTCAGACATTGGAAATCTTCAAAGCATTTTGCCAGCACATGGAAAATAAAAAAGGAGGAGGGAGATGAAACAGTACTCATACAAATTAAAGCACTTGGCTTCTGAAGTATGAAGAGAACAGAGTGAAAATGGGTGTTAATTAGTGTTATTAGTCAATAAAACATTTTCAGATCTTGAACATCAAAAATGTCTCAGTTTTAGAATTAAAGGGGAAGGAAGGGTCTATTTGATTTGAGCCCTTTTTATCTTAACTGAGCTTAGTCAGTCTGGAGAAACAAGCTAACAGCCAGTCAGAGAGATGCAGGTATCACTTCCAGCTCTTCTTAGCATCAATAAAGTGTTATTTAAATGTTGACGTAGAATCTGATGGTGTTCACACCAAACGAGTTTTGAAACAACAGATAAATCAACGATGAAGCCCAAGAGGAAAAATTAAGAGACATAAAGTCTGGTTGGATGTGAGAGTGAAACATTTTGCTTGTACAGGTGAGTAATTACTTAAATAATACCAACTTTTGAAAATCTGCCTTCAGAAAAATGCCTAAAAAATTAAAAGCAGCATAAAACTGCGCAAATGTAAAGACAGCAGTTACTGCAGTCTGTTTTCATGCGGCTACCGTTGGAATCGATCTACACACTTAAAATGACTAGATCTTTAGCGTTGTCATTTTAATCAGACTGAGTTGTGCTTATTTGACGCCTGGCAGGTAGCCGTTAGCATATAGCCGTTAGCACTGAGTCGTTAGCATATAGCCGTTAGCACTGAGTCGTTAGCATATAGCCGTTAGCTATTAGCCTTGAGCCGTTAGCCTGATTACTTCCAGGTAACACACTGCAGTTGCCATGTAATGATTGGGGGAGGATTGTTTACGTCAGCATGGGGGCGGAACCGGCGCCATATCTATACTACGCCACAAACAAAACGCAAACTTCAATAAGATGGTGCAATGAATACAATAAAGAAATGAAATTATATACAACAGGTAAACATACAGCGAGGTGTGCCGTCGCCGAGAAATGATGACAAGGAGGTTGAAATGACGTCATTATTTTCAGCATTCATTAAAATGTTTTAACTTCCGATAGTGCTTCACCAGGGGGTGCATCGCTCTCATGTGCCCCGGCAGAACCAAACTCCTGGATATTAGTTCCTACTTAGAACTTTCCTGAATAAATGTCATAATAGCACAAAAAATATACATAATGGAAAATAAAACGCATGAACTAAAATTATGGCAGTGAAAACAGGTTCCAGCCATCCTAAAAAAACACTGCATATTGTTGAGGCTTGTTTAGATAAATGATTATTATTGACACTAGATTAATTGTTTGCGAAAAAGGATTAGTGTTTTTGTATCTATTCACCTAATACAACCTCGGTGTTTTAAAGGTTCATGTAATAGTGTTAGTTTCAAACCCTTCATTTATTTTTCTCTTGTCAGGCTAAATAACTCAAATTACTGATAATTTTTGACTGTGTAATTTTACAAACACCACTCCACATTCCCTTTGTAAAGCTGCACCTTTTTCACAAACATAAAATGCAACACACACAAAAAACAGCAGACAAGCTCAAGATAAGTCACAAAGCTTTAAAAATGTGTATTGAATAATCTGCATAGCAATATTTAGTGTCATACGTGACATGAGTGCATACCCACACACAACCCACCTCTTCAATTCATAAGATAAGCCCCTTGCTCATGCATCAGCAAGTGATATTCTTCTGCAGCAAGCAGACAAACATGGACGTTAGTATTCACAGAGCGAAACCAAATACAAACTTTTCACTGCTAGAATGTGACACTCGGTCCCAGAATCTATTTGATAACCTCCAACCACTCAGTGTTCCTTGCTTTGTCTTTGAGAAGTGATTGAAATTCCTCCCACCTACACCCAGTCATACACCCATCATCAGCCTCTAAGCTCACAACAAACCTTACAGAACGCGATAAACCTCAAACGAATTGTGATCCGAGCAGATACATGGAGAGGCAGGAATAGTAAAGATCCAGACGTTCTCAGTGTTGATCTAACAAGGTCGAGCCTTTTAATATGACAGCATCAAAACAGTCATAATGAGCGCTTCCTTCTGCTTTAGTTAATGAAACTTAGGGACAAACATTAAAGTGATTTGATATCATCGTAACAGAAATATAAACACATTTAGAAAAGTAAACAGATTTGATGTCATGTGCTAACTGAATTTGCGTCATGCTGGGAAGGAATAATCGCTGTACAGATTCTTTTCCGGTGGTTTTCTTCTGGTGGCCTTGCGGTTTGGACGTCCCACCATCGTACAGCAGCTTAATGCTTCCCTCCCTAAAGACTTCGCTGACATTTTCCAAGGTCTTGCTTTCAAGGCATGCCTTCATTACTTCCTTTTAAAGCCTGGGAAGCTGACTTAAAGAGGAACTAATCCTATTCCCCAGAATCTCTTCCCTTTGTGAGAAAGTCAGCAATCTGGTCAGCAGGAATCCACAGCGGCACTAGCTGAAATAAGTGATCCCAGAGCTGAAAGGGTTCTTCTATCTAAAGACAAACAGGATGCTGATGCTGCTAACGGACCGCTGGAACTACAAGGTCTGGGTTTATAAGAGTCCCATCAAAAAAAGAACTGCAATGGCCTGAAAAATGTCTGGAGACAAATGACTCAAGACATCCACTTCAGCTGTGTATCAAGCAAACTCCATGTGGAATACAGCTGATATGAAAAGTCTACACATCTATGTTGAAATGTCGGGTTTACTGACTTTTAGCCTGCACTGATTTGTATTTATTGATAAAATAAATCAATAAATATCAATTTATTGATTTATTTGTGTAGTTAAAGTCATTTTAACTTTGTTTCGTGTAACCTGCTTGTTTTCAGAAGGAAAATTACTCATTATTCAGGAAAAACGGAACAAAAATAGACTTTTGGCTAATTCTGGAGCACTTATAATAATGTTAATGAATGTGCATAGTTACTGCTGCATAAATTCAATTAATCTTTCCAGAGGTATTATACATATATATATATATAAAAAAATTAATGTGGTGTTAAAATAATACTTTCTTACAGCATATTTGCAAAAACACCCCAAGGCTTTGCATTGCGAGGGTTAGGGTTATCTCTGTGACGCACAGCCTGTGTAACTCTGGATTTTTTTAGCTTTTAGCATATTTTAATAAAAACATGGAGGACTACGCCGACCACAGGTTTTCTGGGTGATTGAAAAAAACAGCATATCTAGTTATGAGATAGGATGTTTTAAATTGTTTTATGTTTTCCCCAAAAAGGTTTTAGTTTTTAACCGAGTTATACTGAGTATATTTCATATTAAACACTGTAAAAACATTCAGTTGTGTCTACTATCTTCCACTGTTTAAGTCAAATAAATTTAGTGAGTTTTAGATTTTGAACCTAAATGTTTGAGTTTGTGAAAGATAAACTTACAGAAGTAACTTTTTATTAAGAGTTGAATAAACTGGAGTTTTTAGGTTAGTACTTAAAAAACTGAAAGTTCCCACTCCTGTCTTTTTCTTCTATTTCCCAGAATGCTTAGCGGTGTGTTTTTGTGCGTTACTTTGATCTGACTCTTGTGTTATTAAGTCAAATGTTTATTTTAATGCAGACAGTTTGCAAAGCTTGAGGATAATGTCCTGATCACACTAAATGTTTCTGAGCTGAATTCATTGAGATGGTTAATAAAATTCATCATCAGATCAGAAATTTGGTTCATGTGATTTGAAACAAGAATTTAAATTATTCTACAGTAAAATAAATTATTTTAACTTGATATTGTGAGTAAAATAATAGAGAAATGTGGCTCTGTAACTGGATGAGGGCAGTTTTGTTTTCTTGCATATTGTGAAATAATTATTTGGTTTAAGTTGCAACATTAAGTTAAAACTCACAATTCAAGATTAATGAACTTATAAAGCAATGTTTAAACAACTTGTCTTTGTTGTTAAATCAACTTCATGAACTTTAATTTCTCAGGTAAAAACAAAATAATTTTCTTGTTGACTTAAATTGCATTTTCCAGGCAGCAGGTGGACTTTCTTTTTCAAGTTAAACCATCTTCTAATGTTTTACAGTGAAGGTGGAGAAAGTTCTGAAGTTACTTTAATTGGACTCATTATTTACAAAAACCTGGCATTGTAACAGCTGGGTAGACGTTTTGTATCTACTGTATTCCGTAACAATAAGTCTCAAACAACTACTCCCATTTAAAGTCGTGTCCCACCATTTCGTAGAACTTGACATTATAAGGCCGGTAGAAATCTCTCAGTTGCTCGATGGCGTCTCTGTCTATCTGGACGTGAGTTCTGCCCTTGGACTTGCCCAGGCAGCGAGGCGAGCCGCTGCTCTCCGGCTTTTTAAGGCAAGGGAAGCCCTTGGTGCGATTGAAATAGAAGTGCTTGTCGGTGACGATGCGCTTCAGCCCGAGGAAGTCCTGCACCCGGGCCAGCTCGCCGGCCGGGTCCGTGATGAGACGCTCCCCGCTCACAAAGTGGATCTGAGCCAGGGGGAAGTAGCGCAGCCAGTTCTCGAGGTGCAACGCGTACAGGCCGATCCGGATGGCGTTCCACGACACGTCCACCGTCCCCAGGCTCTGGTTTCTGAAGGCCAGGTCCTGGAAGCTGGGCAGATCTGGTGTTTTGGATAAAGTCTGGGTGTAGTCTGATATTGCTCGAGTGACCGGGTCTCGCACCACAACGATGAGCTTAGTTTCCTGGGACATGGCGGAGATCCGGTGCGGAGTCTCTTTGGTCACAAAGTAGCTTGGTGTCTTCTCCATTGTTATTTGGCTTTCAAGGGTCCTTGGCATTAAACCTCTGAATAAAAGAGAAAATAAAGAACATGGCAGGATTTCTAGTGAGAGAAAAGCTCCTAATAAACAAAACAATGATTATTTACCTGTTCAAAGCTGCTGAAGTTACCGCAAAAAATAAATTATTAAAGCAAGTTAGAACTGCATAAGTTATATATTTAGGGCAGGATTACAGTGAGTGAATAAAGCCACTCAAACTTGGCTTCATTTTGAGGATAAACCCAGTTTCTTAATGTAAATGAACAAAGTCATGGTGGTTTGTTGTCGCTTGAGACTTGTGTGGTAGACAGCTTCCCTGCACATCAGCCCAGAACTGTTCGAGAGTAATAAATCACCATGAATGCAATCAGAACATGCACTTACATATATATATATATATAAATATATTTATATATATATATAAAAAGAGGTTAGTTCTGGGTCTTTAAAGTAGGCCATGGTGGTACAGGTAAATGTTTTCAGACGGTTTGTTCTGGCAGAGTAGACTGAGCTGCTTATGGTAACCAAAGATTATTTACATTAAATTATGTTCTTATTTTATCAGCAAAAAAATCAAACGAACAAACAAAAAACCCTGAAATGTTTTATTATTATTATAGCTGAATTGATTCCCATCAATCAAATCACAAGTAAATTCCTGATTGAAGACAATCTGCAGAATTTAAGATTTTTCTTCCAAATACATCAGCACTAAAGAGTAACTGTCCCCTTATAAGTTTATTCTGTTTGTATTTTTGTTTAATTTAAAGCTGAAATGAATTTCAAAGCAAACTGTGTGAAAATAGAATTGCCTCACAAATTGGCTGATCAATCATGTTTTTTGGGTTTGGTTTCAAAAGATTGAATAAGTTGAACATTAGTGACTAAATCCTGATCAGGAAATAATAATAATTCAAAGCAGATTCACTCATAATAACCAGTGAGACCATTCAGACTAATAAAAAAGGAACAAAGAGCAAATCTTTTTTAAGGATTTGGCTGTACATTGCAATAATAAACTATTGAATCAGAAACTTCACAAACACTTTTACATTGTTTTCTTACTGCATCACATTGGATCTGATGCAGTAATGAATGACAACACATTTGTTCAAAGTTAAACTCACCATCAGGTGTCTAGATTCACATTGGCGCATTTTAGTTTCAGAAATTCATACATTTTTACTTCAATAACCGCTAATAGAATTTAAGTTAAATTCAGAAAAATCTTTGGTTATCTATTTTAACATTTAACAATTGGTTCCTCGTTAATCCAGTAACAACGATGTTCTGGTGCAGCGAGAAAAATAAACTTTGGTATTCAACTGTTCTCCGAAAAAATGAATAATGTCTCTTAGCAACCAGCCTATCAGGACATTTGGAGATGCGTGCAACTGCAGATGTTGACAGAGGAAAAGTTTGGCACAGAGTTTCTGTCTGGACAAGAATCCACCATCAGGCTACACTGCAAAACCACAAAATCTTACCAAGTAATCTGGTCCAGTTTCTAGTGCAAATATCTTAGCAAACTTGACATAAGACAGAACAAACTTACAACATTTTAGATAGATATTAGTTTGTTTTAAGGAAATAATTCCTTAATATTGATGAAGAAGTTCTTGTTCCAGTGGAACAAGAACCGTTTTAGAAAAAGACAGGAGTGGGAACTATTTCCCAGAATGCTTAGCGGCATGTTTTTCTATCCTTAACTGGGTGAGGGCAGTTTTTTTTTTTCCCTTGCATATTGTGACATAATTATTTGTTATTGCAGCATTAAGTTAAAACTCACAATTCAAGATTATTGAACTTAAAAACAATGTTTAGACAACTTGTCTCTTGGTGTTAAATCAACTTCATGAACTTTAATTTCTGAGTTAAAACCAAAACAATTAAATTGCATTTTCAAGGCAGCAGGTGGACTTTCATTTTCAAGTTGAACCACCTTCTAATGTTTTACAGTGTAGCATCAACGCTCTGTTTGGTTTTTAAAGTTGCTTTGTAATTCTGTTCCAAAGTGAAGGATGCCTCACGATCTGCTGCTGATGTCATCAGACGTGTTTTTGATGTTTCCCTAACATCTGAATCCATGAATGAGTCATTAGCACATTCCTGCAGAACATGTTGACGAAGTAATTCAGCCATTTGAATAATCTGGGTCACGTTTAAACATACAGGATGTCGTATCAAGAACACAAATGAAACTTTATGGAAAACAACAACAGAAAGACTGAAAATAAATGTCTGTTTGCTGTTATTTGTTCTCCGCAGGAGGACCTGGCCAAGCTGGTTCTGCTCTGCGGCTTTTAGCGCGGCTGAGACTTGGCCAGGAAAGCCACCATCTGATGCTTGGCAAGTTCACTGCTGCAATCTTTATTCTTTCCTTTAGATATTGCTTAAAACAAGCCATGCACAAAGCACCGTCAGTTACGGATTTAGAACGAATTGGACTTTGTTAATGAAACAGCTGTTTTATTTCCAAAGCATCGGTCGTCTGACCTTTTCCCAGTTTTGACAGCTGACAGTCAAACGGCCTGTGGGATCACATCTCTGGAAGACGTCTGTGAAATAAAAGGCTTCAGCTGCCAATTAGTGGAGAAACTTTCACTCTGTAATTATTGTATACACATTTCCCCCGCAGACTACAAGACAGCAAATCATTAAAGTAGCATGTCTTTAAATGTAAATGAGAGGGACTTGTTGTCATACATATTTTTCTTATCAACAAACAAACATATTCTTGTTGTTAATCTCTAATGGGGCTAATTTAGCAATTAAAGATATGTTAAATGTGTGGGGTGTTAATCAGCCGAATAATGTAGTTTAACCAAGAGATTTTATTATATTTTGTTTTACTGAACAGCAATAAACAGCAATTTTCGTTTTGGGCCAAATCAAAGGTCATGAAAGCTCTTAAAGGGCCGGTTGTGGCAGAATGTATTGATAAAACCTGATCACAAAATGTTAAAATATCAATGAATTCTTAAAATGAAATAATATTGATAATCTTTTCAGTCCCTCCAGGATCTTGTGATACTTTTTGTGATTTTGTGGTACTAATTTGGAAAT
>CAEFZX010022149.1:0-13617 GCA_903066825.1 Alfaro cultratus | reverse complement strand
TAAAAAAAAAACAGCACAGAAGGCTTTAAAATGACATTTTCTTTAGTTACATATAATTACATAAGAACAACCAGAGCTGAGCTTCAAAAACAGCAAAACGGCCCTTATTATATGGTTAAAAAAAATCAAGTGCAGAGCTAATTTATTGTGTTCTTTTCTTTTTACAATCTTTATAAGCAGCCTGGAATTGCCAGTTTTTTTAAGGTGTTTTGAAGTGTTATTATGTGAGGTATAACTTACTGATTATCACACATTCATATCTGAAGTTTAGGGAACGTTTTTTTAGCTCATTGATTCATAAGTTAGAGTCAAGTTTCGACAAGCCAAACAAAACATTTAGTCTGAAAATGGTCTGAAGAGTGAAAACGCAACCAAAGTCCAAAGTGAAACTTAAAAAAAAAAAGAAGACATCACACTCACTCTGCCTCAAAACAAAATCCAACCAGTACTCATCCAATTCCAAGATAAATTACATAGATCTGAACAAATGTCATAGATAACATAACACTGATAATCATTTGTTTGTGACAACATTTTAGCAGCAACTGGAATTACTGTTGCTTTCTAATTTTAAATAAAAGCTGAGTCCGTGCAAACGGTTTCAGTTCTAAATGTGTTTGTACCATGAAGATGTGGTAAATATTAACTATAAGACGTTTGAGTTTTGTAAGAATCTCGTATGTTCCGGTAACGGTGATCTCTACAAAATGTCTCGACCAAAATCCGTCACTTCAGCTCTGATTGGGACTTCCTGGCTGAAGTCTTAATCGTTTTTAGTCTCCGTGGACTTTCAGAAGGACGGACACAGATTACACCAAGCTAATACGGCAAGAAAAAAAATAACAATTTACACTTTGATCAGCCAAACTCTAAATAATCCAAATTCAATGCTAAAACTTTTTTTATCCCAAACGTTAAGATTGTGATTCGGGACAGGAACAAGGACAAGAACAAGGCACATCAATGGAGGTCCCAACACCAAAAAATACAGGATCCAACATGTCCAATACCACCAAAAGGGAAAAGTATCAAAATACGCTTCATATTAAGAGGAAAAAGTTTCATGTCAGCTGAACAGGCTGTTGTATTGAGGTTTTAAATCATACACAGTGGCTGGTTAGCATATCCTGCTTAATCTGACTCTATAAAGGGGTCATTTAAAAAAAAAAAAAAAAACAGCATTTCAGCACAAGCAAAGAAAAGGGGCCAAATATAGCCACCGTTCAGGGTCACACGCATAAAAAAAAACCTCCACCACATGCAAACACTACGCCTGCTTCACATACAGGAGCCCATGGAAACTCCAAAAAGCCCAGGGACAAGCATCTCACAGCACACTGCACATCGATAAAAGATGGCCGAAAGAAACAAAACGAGGTTGTAAACTTGAGCCCTACCGTCCACAAAGAGATGCAGGAAGAGAAAGGCAACATCAGCAGAGGGCAGCGGGCTCGGGCTCTCAGGAATGATCAGGGGCCAGGACTAAACGCTGTGATTAAAGTACACAGCTCTGGCTTCGTCCCACTGAGGAACTCCACTAATGTATGGAGTGGAGAATCGGGGAAAGCCGATTGGGCAATCCTGGAAGGAGTGGCAGCAGGAAGTAACATCAAGTGAACCCGTGAGGGAAGTTGCAGAAGACAGACAATGAAGATTATGTCATGTAAACACCAACATAAATAAAACACAAGGTTACATTTTAATAAAAAAAACAATGATTTACAAGAACTTAGATTAAGTAAAAATAACAATTTACGGTGTCAATTTAAATTGAGTTTTATGCTTAGACTTCAGTGATTATTTCTAATTGCATTGGTTTTAGTTGAAAAGAAGAAAAAAAAACCTTAAATAGCTGTAAATTTGAATCCACTGAAAATAATCCAAACAATTTGCTACCTCGTCTTATGTTAACTTAATTCACTTGCCTGTCTGAATCGTGTCGGGTGTAATGTTTGTTGCAGAGAATATTATGGTGGACGGATCTTTGGTTTCGTCTCTTAGTTTCATCGAAAAGAAAAGTCAATGCTTCAGGTCACTTTTGAACTATTATATGAAAGTGGGGACCATTTGTTGATGGTGCCTTCTTGTTTTGACCGGACCTCTGCTTTAATGTGCAAACCAAGGCTCATAAGGACATGAACGAGCAAGTCGAGTGTTGGAAAGTTAACTGCACAGAATTCTGACTTTGACCCTATGGTGGCATGAACTAGAGATGAACATCAAGGTAGCCCTTTTCCTGTCCAACATCAGTGTCTGACCTCAAAAACATGCTTAGAATGCTCAAAAACTCCCGCAAACACACCCCAAAACATTACAGAAAGGCTTTCCAAAAGAGTTCAGTACAAGTATAAGAGTGGGCTGACATAATAAACCACATGGATTAAGAGATGTCACTCCACTTCATATGTATGAAGGCAGACAAGCAAATACTTTTAATATACGCTGTAGTTTTGGTATACACATATCTAAAACATTCCTGGAAGGATTAACATTTTGTTTTTGAAACACATTCATTTTTGTCTGAGTTTAAGCCATGCAATGTTCTGACTTAAGCAGAATTTGCCTAAAAAAGTGTCTGTACAGGAAAAACAAAAGTTACAATTGACTCTAAAACCTTCTTCTTTCCACATGCATCATCATTTCCCTTGAAACTTTATGGGAAAAAAACCTTGTATAAACGGTGACAAAACCAGAAATCAACATGGTAGCAAAGGCAGGGAAAGCCATATTTTTCATCTGCTGGAAATAGTTATGTACTTTCTTAAACTCCTGCATAAGGTGACAAAAAAACTGAAATACATCAATGCAACTGTAGAAAAAGATAAAGCTGAACAAGTGTTACGTTATGTAAATCAGGAGTATACAGCAGAACGATAGACAGCGTTGTTGCTATTTTTAATTTCTGCTGCTCGATAATCAAGGCCAACAATAACTAAGAGACATGCGAGCTAAGCTAAATATAGCACTTGTCTCACAGAGAAATCCAACGTCGCTCTCAAAGTACTGACAGTCATACATTCTGTTCTTGCAATCTGCATATGAACTGTGTCAGTCAGTGTGAGAGCCTATGGTTCCCGGCCCTGGCACAATGTACAACAAAGCAGCCTCCAGAAAACAAAGCGGCCACCTTTTATTGCTAGCCATGTTTACAATGCGTCATATTGTTAGCCTCACAAAGCAGTTGTGTCTACTATCAATGAGGTCAATATGAGGCAGCAAGATTGGGACTCCACAAGTTCTGTTTGGTTGCGATAGACAGCCTTCCTCGTATACGTATGTGACGCCAAGTACAACTAACGCAGCACTCAAAGCAGCCCTAACTAAGCTCGAGCCTTTGTTCAGGACCATGTGAAACAGAGGCGGCAAAGCTGGAATCACTTTGGGAAAGCTGACAAAACAAAAACAAAAAAAAAAACAACAACCATGGACTAATTCCATCAACAGCGCAACGGGAATGGGAAAATGACGGGATTGCACCGTAAAGATAAAAATGACGTTACAGTAAAATTTTAATGATTTTCGTACCTCCAAGAATCCACCAGAAAAATGTAAAAGCTGTTTGTGTATATCAGTAGGACTGCCAACGTGGAGGCTTATCTTCAGCCGTCCATTGCAAAAAGTTAATTAATTTTAAAATTGTAAAATTACAATAAGGACAGTCTTTTCGAAAACTAAATGAGGTCAGTAAGCATTCCAGCTGACGGCACAAAACGACACACAGCACTGGGTTCAAGAGAACGAGGTTTAACAGAATTTTAACAATATTTCTAGGGAAATCTAAAACCCTCTGTTTTGTTTTTGGGTCTTGATAGAAATTGAAAAGTTGAGAGAGTGGCAAAAGAAAAAAAAAGAAAAAAATATATATATACATATATATATCCGTAATAATGGCTTTGAATTTTGGAGTGGCATGTTTAAACACCATACAGATTGAATACAAAACTGAAATGGATTGTAGCTTAGCAATGTCAAAATGCTCCAAGGAAGATGCTAACTTCAGCTGCATTAAGGGGATTAGCCAGACAGAGTGTTGTGTTTTTAGATAGAGTATCTCCCCAGTTTTTGCAAATCCTTTCTATCTGTTCTGTCACTCTCTCAACATTTCAATTTCTACCAAGTCTTGCACAATCATCATTTTACGGTTGAGCTAGATTCTTCAGTGCTTACGCCACCAAATGATGTTGGTCAGCCTAATTCCTTTCATATATCCAAACAATCTCCACATGCGGACAAAACAACTGGATAGAGCGAATGAGAGACGTCGTTTAGATGACAGGAGGTGTGGCGTCTCAAATCACAAGCAATCATGTAGCACAATCTACCTGATCTATAGAGCTCTTACAAAAACACAAGCATATGTCGACCAAAAATAACCCTTCGCCCTGAAACAGTAACTAGACCAGAACAACAGAACTGTCACGATCAAAGTCAAATTAATTCAAAGACAGAGTGCCACTCAAAACATCTTTCTCCCTATGCTTAGTGCCAGCATCATCCGATCTTGTTTATCAAAGCTTTACTATATATATAATGCTCTGACAGTAGATATGGAGAAGTTTAGGTGTCTCATTTTCTTATGCAGTCTCTCGGTTTATGCCGATCGACACCCACCTGCCTGACTTGAACAGGACGTTCTCTTGCCTTTTCCATTATCAAGAGTGGCTGAGGGCGAAGGGTCTCTGTGACATATGATTTTTACACCCAGGGAAGGTGTGAGATTTCAATAAGTTGTGGATTTCTACTATGAGGAACTTCACAAAGTACAAAATAGTGGCAAATTGTTCAGTAACGATCAACATGTAGGACTTGTTTGAGGTCAGGACTTGTGTGCCACTGGTAATTTTGTAATGACATTTCCATAATATACTTTTTCCCAAAACAATCATGCTGTAACAAAGTATTGATTCATTTGAAGAAACCTCTTTTACAGGGGTATAAATGAGGATTATGCTAGTCGGTGCTTTAAATATTTTAGCTTCTTTTCACCATTATTAGTTCAGTATTTTATCTAAGATTAGTTCAATTTAGTTCCAATATTCTATTTTATTCTCTAACATTTTAAAGCTCTTTTTAACATATGTTTGACCCAGCACCCAAACTGTCGTTTCAGTATTGAAAAAAGTGGTATTTGGTATTAGGAAGTACTCTACAACTTTTATGCTCAAACACAAGACACGGTAACAACCAACAGAAACGCAACAGAAGGCATGAGGAAATGAGAAATTTGTATTGATAAGATGCATAACTTGTGGCACGAGTTCCAAAGCTTGCAACTTTTGCTTTCACTCTGAGCACTTACCAGAAAACAAGAGGAACTAAAAATATCTTGTTTTGAGAATTGAGTCACCGGAGGAAGAATGATCAGACAAATTTGGGTTGGAAACCAATTCCTGTGGCAAACAGAGAGTAGGGAACAAGTCATAGTTTCAGTGGTCAGAGAAGGAATTTGTGAATGACTGACTGCCAAATACAAGTACAACTCAAACAATTACCAAATGTAATTGTTTGAGGCATTAAAAAATATATATATCATGGTACGACCGCTAACTTTTGCTAAAATGACACCAGTAGAAATCAACCTTGCCACCTGTGAAATGAACTATTTCTTGAATTGTTCAACTGAAGACATCTTGGAAAAATACCAACCAGTTCCTTGACTACATAGGTGTGCAGACACTTAAAATAAAAGAAGGAAAAGAAGAAAAAATAACTGGTCAGGAGAGCTTCTCAGAGCCGGACAGTAACGTTAAAGAAGTTGCAGGAATAATGGTTAATACTGGTTGGATGTATTCTATGTGTCTGGACAAAAGAGTAGGGAAGGAAATGTTTGTAAAGGAAACACTAAATCTGGCTAAAACTTACCAAAACCTGGCCGAACGTGGATGTGGTGGGATCTAATGAAACCAAAAATAGAAAAGGAATTTGATCCCGAATCATCAAGGACTAAGGAAACTTCACACTGAACCTAAAAGACTTTGAACAGTTGAACACCAAGTCTCTTAGCCCAGGTAAGGAGCTTATGAAATTGCCTCTAGTTCATGATATAACGCATACAATACCACACCTCAGTTGACGTCTGCACTTCGTGAATCTCCCTGAACTCTTAAACGAGCTTTCCAATACTGTGGTTATTTCTGTTGCTTGGCCATCTTTTTTCTATCACACTCTTTCCTTCCACTTGACTTTCCATTCATTTGATTCGATACTGCACTCTGTGATTAGCCACCAGTTTCTTGATTGTGTAGATCAGGGTTTTCAGACCTAGAGGGCAAGTGCTTGACATAAAAAAAATCATTGTTGTTTTTGTCTTATCAATCTAATTTTCAGATTAACTCAATTTTGGGTTTTGATTAACTGTGACCCATAATGATACTTTTTTTTTTAACAAAAAAAAGCTTGAACTATATCCCCTATGTGTAATAAATCTGCAATATAAGAGGATCTGTTTACTAGCTGAAGTACCTTTCAGTAATATTCTAAATTATCTAGATGTAAGAAAAATATTTGATAACAAAAGAAAAAATGCAAAGCCTAAACACTGCAGAAAATGATGAACTGATGAAGTAAAAGTGAAAGACGACAGGAAACTGAATCCAGATGCAAAAGCACATTTAGAAAAAGAAGCAAGAAGCAATGCGACCAAAACTTAAAACGGGAACAAGGAAATTCCAAACACAAGATTAAAAAGTACGAATTAAAGAAAACCCACAGACTATAAACGCACATGACACAGAACTAGAAGCATTATCCACTGAACCTACCAATTAGAAATATTTTCTATCTGTTTGTAAAGTAAATGGAGATGTTTATTACATCTTTATAGACAAGATCACAGACATTATAGATGATTGCGATTGCAAATATAGACAGTCTCATTTCTTTAAATGTCACATATTGCAAAAAAAAAAAAAAACGATTTCCCACATTTGTCTCAACTTAAAGTCCCACTCTACTTTCCATAAGATCAACACATATGTCAAATACGAGCAGAGATTTCAGGACTTTATTTGAATGGATGAATGAATGGATAGATTAATAAAAAGAAGTGGGGGAAAAACATTTAAACCTAACCCCAACCCATACACATAATCTACTTCACATTTCTTTAAAACAAAACTACAAAATAACTTGTAGCTCTTACTGTGAATTATTTCACTTCACATTTTCATCTGTGGCTCAGACCAGGTATGCCTTGTGGCTGCAAAAAATAATTTCTGCATCTTGTCTGACAAGATAGCAGCTTTGCTAAGACTATAAACATCCTTGAACCATTGCAGTCCAGAGCGTAAACCAAATGGCAAAGCTAAGCTGTATGTTCTTCCCCTCTAGTGGCGGCTGGAGATAAAACGCTGCCCAATCTTTTTCTGTGACTTCACTCGCATCTCTTTCTCTGTTTATTATAAACTAAGATCTTTCGTACATAACCTAGCAGCATTGTCACTTTAAATGAAAACCACTTAAATCGGAGGATCAGAAGATTAAAGCAACATCCTCCTGGGCGAAGGCCGTCAGAACACGGCCGCGCGTCGACGCCTCTGACACACAAGTTGTCTTTTTTAATTATCTTCTGCTTTGCTGTCCACACGACTCCCTTCCTCCTCCCTCCTAACGCTCTAAATGCCGCAGCATTTGGGAATGCCAGACGTCCAGACATGTCTGGACAAACGCTAGGCAAAAAACAACACTGAAGTGTCTGAGAGCCATGCTGTGAAAACGGTCCTGATCCAGGTCATGGGAAAACGTACGCTGGGTGACATCCAGCAGTCCTGACCACTTTCAGAGGAATTAAGAATTAATTCCGCTTGTTAAATTGACAACCGTCAGAGGCAGCGAGAATCCCTGCTGGCTTGATGTATTGACAGAAGAAAATTTGGACTTTAGTAGAGAACTGGACATTTTATGGCAATAAATTTCCACCCCTGCAACTTTTGCGGCACCTGACTACATTAAAAAATGGTTCATATCTGGTACAGGCGGTTAACTCAGGTGGAGATTTATAATTTAATTAGAAAGAATTTTTTACCTATTGAGTTCTTGAAATAGAAACTGCAAGGAAATACTCAAACTTTTGTTTGTGTCCCCAACAAGACTCTTTCCCACCCACATTTGAGCTTTATGGTAATGTGAAAAAAACAAAAACAAACGTCACCAGAGTTGAGAAAAACACTTGCTCAATTGCTTTTCACACATACCAAATCAACCAGTAACATGGTAGATGAAACTCGGCATCAGAAAGGAAAACACAGGGAGACTCTCTCGACTTCAGACGGTAAGGTCTGAATTTTCGACGCCACTCAATCACTGGGTCAGGCTGATGATGGGGGTTTCTGATGTGGGTGTGGTGTTTAACCACCGCAACTTCCCAGAATATTGTCGCTGGCCATACCTGTGACTTTATGACTACAGTGTGCCACCATCTAAATACTCAAAGCTCCAGTAATCTCAAACAGACGCATTGTTGAAGGTTAAGGATCTTCTAATAGTAAAAAAAAGAAAACTTGGTTCTAGCAGTGTGCACCTAGTATAGCAGTGATAAGTGCATAATTTTAATAATTGCTATAGCGCTAATTCCCTACTTATTCCATACTGTTAGTATGATTGGTAGTTAATCATAGAAGAAAACGGTGTCACTTATGCCAGAACTCAATGTTTAAGCAAAGTGACAGGACAGGAAGTGTGGAAAGAAAAATCTTCCATCAAGCCCCTCCCTTCATCACTAAGCCCCCTCCTCAGAGCTCCCTCACTTTCTGCATAGTGAACACAGTGATCATGAATGGGGTCTCACTATAACAGTGCCACGTGTTTCCTCCTTAATCGTGAATCCTGCAAATAATGACAACATGGATGTCTTCAGAGCACGATGCTGGTCTGATCTGAACACGCTATGGTTACTGGTGCAGACATTCCCACAAAGCTACAAATACACCAGAGCTGAAGCCCAACCTGCCCCCCTTTATCTCTTTCTGATCAGAGGTGTGTTAGTGTGTGCGGAGGAAAGACGCGCCCTTCACTTCTGCTCAAACAGGCGGCACCTGCGTTTTTTTCCCCGCCGGTAAAAAAAAAAACGGAAGATGGAAGTTGCATCACCTTGGTCTTCGGTTCCTACCCGGTCAACGTCAAACCTCCTTAGAAAAGAAAAGAAGAGAAAAAACACACCTCCTCCTGTAGACCCCTCCCATTTCTTTCTCTAATCCAAACCAGCCGCGGCGGCGGGTCAGCAACATGTGAGGCTCCCAAACCAGGGTTTGATGCGTCTGCGTCACTTTGCCTGAAAGTTCCTAATAGCGAGGACAAATGATGTCAAGTTGCCTGGTATCGATCTGCAGTAACCAGGATATTGGTTTCTCCTCCCCTCATAAATGCTAAGAAAACTCCTCCATATGTGTTTGCAAGACGGAATGTCAAGGACAATTAAATGAATAAAAATAAACAGTGGGGGTAATTGCGCCGGCGTTTGTGCAGCCGCGCCGCGTTGATGATGGCGAGACCCCGATCGTCATCAGGCAGCATAGAGAGTGGAGCCGCACGTGCTCAAAATGCATGTGTTGCTCGTTCTTTTGTCACGAGAGCACGCCGCGACGGTTCCTCTCCAGTCACCCCGGTGATTTTTTTAGTTTGTTTGTTTTTGCTTTTTTTTTTTTCCTCAATCGTTACTACAAAAAAAATAAAATAATTAAAATGAAATAACATCCGCTTTCACCACGATGCGAATTCAGATCTCAGCTGAGCCAACGCGGTGCTTCCAGACAGGTGTGGTAGCTCAGTGCGGTGGGGAGATGTGGAAGCTTCGGCACTTCCAGATGAGGAAGGAAATAACAAATAATAATAAAATAAAATAAAATAAAGGAGAAAATAAAGTGGAGAAAAGAATAGTAGCTGTGTGAGTAATGATAACAATAATAATGATAAAAGCTGTACTGGAATGGACGGAGACAGTTCGGAGGTTCTGGCATGCAGACGGGGACTTTACCTTTTTGTCAGGACCGATCAGGTTGGAGGGATGAGGGGGAGCGCAGGGGAGGAAGAGGAGGAGGAGGAGGAGGAGGAGGAGGAGACATGCGTCGGCATAACAACTGTTGGAGAGGCTGCGGGTGAGAGGGGGCAGGAGGGCGTTTTTTCCACATCAAAGCCATGAAAATAATAACAAAGGAGTCCTAAATATGGAACTACATTTTTTTTGTGCTTAAATTCTACTAAAACTCTATGAGAATAAATACGAGGGGGAAAAATATAGCATATATATATATATATATATATATATATATATATATATATATTTATTTTATTTTATTTTATTTTTTTATTAGGAGCGTGTTTGCCTATCGCTTGAAATGTTCCATCATATTTTTTTGTCATACAAGGACGAAAAGGTCTTGATTTAAAGAAGAACTTAAAAATGTAATTCTAAACGGTATCAGTGAAAAACGTAGAGGTTTGATTTTACGATTTCAACGCTTTACGTCATTACCCAAGCTTTATATTAGTTGACAATAGTTTGTTTTACTGCGCTGGTTTGCCGATGGGCTCTTTATACGCAAGCTTCCGCGTTCAGGGAAAAGCGGCTCAATTGTTTCCGATCTATTGAAAATGGCATTTTACACTGAGTGTTTGCAGGGCTTTTCCAAGTTTCTTTAAACTTTGTGGCTAACATTAGCTTTAGCTTATGCTAGTAGGCAATATTCTCGGACATTTTTCTTGGTTCAGAGTAGTTACTTTTAGAAAAATATGTCCGTGTTCTTTAAGGCCTCCATATTATTTGGTTTTATTAGTTTTGATGCTTGTTGTGAAGCAGGACGGTGTTTACAGCGGTGTGTTCAGGTGGATCAGCTGCTCGGCTGTCTGGCTCTGCTCTCTGGTTCCCATAAACTCTTTCAGGCTGAATACAGAAGTGATTCCATGGAAATAACACAGGAGGCTCCTTTACCTTCGTCTTTAGGCTGAAGAAGCTGATCCGGAGTGAAGTGAAGGCTGCAAACTTTGCTGTGTGGCGTTAGCTTTAACTGGTAGCGACGAATATTTACAAGCCACCGTCTAATTAATTCAGGACCGCTTGGAAATCCATGAAAACTTGAAAGCCCATTATATTAGGAAGACAACAAAGTGCATAGTATTGTTTTATTTGCGTCTGAAATACGACTTGGTCTTTTTTAGCCGTCATGGTAACTGAAAGCGGAAAAAAATGAGCCGTACTTGCGCATGCGGTTGTGACGTCAGCGCCTTAGGTGCAAAGAGCCCATTGGCTCAACTTCATTTTGATCTAAATTTTGTACGCATATCGATGGCGTGAACATTT
The DNA here is from genome assembly GCA_903066825.1 of Alfaro cultratus. Taxonomy (NCBI): domain Eukaryota; kingdom Metazoa; phylum Chordata; class Actinopteri; order Cyprinodontiformes; family Poeciliidae; genus Alfaro; species Alfaro cultratus. The sequence continues at coordinate 2,324 of CAEFZX010022149.1, read as the reverse complement.
GCCACTGGCTTTAAAAACATTCGGTAGCCAATTCTTAGTCTCTCACAATGAAGAGAGACTGTGACTGTAAATGGTCATTTCATAGTCGCTAAGGAATCTGGATGAATGGGAAAGACAACAGTATACTTTAAACTTATACTTTAATAATTCTGTCATTTCCACTTTTCCTTCTCTAATGTCCCCTCCCACATAATTAATTAAGAAAACACAGAAATATATGGTAAACTGCTCTAATATTCCCTAAGTAAACGTGCTCTGATCTGCATACAGAAGAGCATATAAAGTTCTCAATTAACTACTATTCTATTGTCTTTGTCTGCAAAGAAAATATAAAGCACAACTTATTTTGAATGCATTATGTGAATAGCTGCACATTTAATCTGCATGTCTTAAAACTCTTAACTGTGACATTTGCAAAGCTTGATGAAACAATGACAGGTAACATTTTTAAAAAAAATGAATGTCTGCTGATATAAAGCAATCACTAAAGAGTGATCAATAATAGCAAGATCGCAATCCTTCAGCAAAAGATATTTATATTTTTCTTAAAACTTGCACAGGACAATTATTTAAAATTGAATAAATTTTAAATCAGTTTTACAATAAAAATATTTAACAAATCATTTATTTACTGGACAACTTGTTAAACCAGTGGAAAACACTCCTTTGTGCCGGTGTCCCCCAAGGCTCCTGGTTCCAGCGACCCTCTTCTAGGGTCTCTTCACTTGGTGGGACATCCTCAGATTTTACTGCCACCCTGGAATTAATGATTTGAAGTTTTTCCTTCAAAGCAAAGATTTCTTCAAGGAGCTTTTCGTTCTCCGCTTCAAGTCTTTCCAGTTCTTCAGACTTCTCCGTCATCGAGGCCTCTGTGTTTTCCCTTATTGTCTTATGTGTCCGTTCAAGGAGCACATTTGAGCTGACCATGGCATCATAATCGCTTTTCAATTGCTGAATTGTGGCTCTTGCTTCCTCCAAGTCGATATTGACAGATCTAACCAGTTTTTTTATTATGTTTGATTTGTTTTTTAAGGATCTTATTTTCTTCTTGCCAGCTTCTTGCATTGTTGTTTTGGCTACTATTGAGGCTCTCGACTTTTGTCCTCAAGTTTTCCACTATCTTTTGAAGCTGCTCATTTTCTGTCTTCAGCTTCCCGTGGCTCCTCTGTAAAACTTTTATTTTTGCCAACAAGTAATCCTTTTCTGCCATTACACTTGCTTCTGATTTTGCAAAAAAGTAATTATTTTCAGCCATTGCACTTACTGTCTTGCGTGTGGGGGGGAAGGACGGGTGGATGTTTGGTTTTTTTTACTTTATTCTCACATACGCTGTATAACCACAGAGTGAAACATTTGTTATGCCTCAAGAAAAACCAAGACAGATAAATACAGATATATAGTATTCAAGAAAGGCTATGGGGCTTCGGTTCCCAACTGTACATTCAAAGCAGTACAGATTTCAATTGTTTTAATAGCTATTTTTTGTCAGAGTCTTTGATATAAAACTTAACTTCATTGTAAAATGCAGCAAGGCCTGGCTTTCCCTACCTGGAACAATGAATATGATATTTAGCTAGTGACAATAAAGGATTTATGAGAAACTCAGAATTGTTAAGCATGCTTTTAGTGAGGCCAAGTAAGACATCTTCCCATAACAGCATAAATTGTGCTTCTATGTTGTTGTGGATAAAGTCACACAGATTCTGCCAAAAAGCATCAACAAAGGGACAGTGCCACAATAAGTGGACAACAGTTTAAGGATATGAATCACCAAACGTAAATTTACATCAAATTCTTTCTTGAATATAGAGTTCTCATAAAAGGATTAGTGCAAACATCTGCGATAGCTTTTCATTTTAAACGGGTTAGATATTCTGATGAAGGAAGGGATATTTTTGTGTTTTTGTCGTGTGAATTGTTCCAGTGCTAAGCTAAGCATAACTTCTAAGCTTCCACTTCAGTCTCGTCACATAAAGAAATGAGTGATCAGAAATGATAATATTTAACATTAACACGGCCTGCTATAGTTTTCGGTTTGTAAACATCACGGTGTAAGTTTTAGACACGAAGCACCAACAGATACCGACTTGGCTATCTATCCGTGCTACGGTAGGAAAATCTGACAAGGTAGCACAGATGGTCAGAACAACGGCTCATGTTAGATCCTTTCCCCTGTATACGGTGTGATCGATGATCAATTCTTGTTGAACTTCTGTCTCTTTTTTTATTCTTTTTTTTTTCTCTCTCTCTCTCTCTCTCTCAAAATAGCCGAGGATTCTTCTGCAAAGCTGCTGGACGATTTGTAACACTAACACGGTTCCCTG
>CAEFZX010022146.1:0-190735 GCA_903066825.1 Alfaro cultratus | reverse complement strand
CTTAGGCCTTCTAATGAGCCATCATTTGATCCAGGTGCGTTAAACCAGGGACAGAACTAAAACATGCAGGATGCCGGCCCTCGAGGACCGACTTTGGGCACCCCTGATTTACACATTACAAACATAATGGGACAAACTGGCAGGTGATGGAATTTGTAGCAAGAAAAACAATTTAAATTCAGATTTAAGAAAACATGCCAAAGAATGAATAAATGAAAGTCTAATTTTATTTTATTGCAATTCAATTCCCATATATCTTATTACAGCCAATCCTTTCAATCTATGGAAGGTAAAACTGTGTGGGGGAAAAAAAACTAAGAGGCAATATAATGGATTGTTTTATAGCCTGTAAGAGGGAGGAACTCTGACTGTAGATTCCAGCAGACCTTGCATGTCCAGCCCTGCAGCCTATGAGCCACACATGCAACATGTAGCAGACGGAAGAGAGAACACATGTGGACATGAACACACACAAATGCATATAAACGTCTGCTTCTCATCACCTGCTACAAAAAGCAAAAAGCTTTCCACAATCAGAAGCAGATGAATCACACTTTACTGATTTATTCGGCCTGTTTCTCATTCTTCACTACAATCCCCAAGCTTTGGTGTTTACATCACTGCTATAGATCTTGCTAAGCGGTCTGAATAAAGCAAGTTTGGCTAAAGTGATCTGCTGTTGTCTGTTCTTGTTTTAGATATCCCAGAAATTGGAAGCCAATGAAACTTAGGTGAGCAAATGTGTGAGAGAACAGAATAGCATTATGTGAAGCGGAAGACAACTGGACTGGAGTTTCTGTCAAGAAACTTTAATCTTGGCATGATAACTGTAAACAATAAAAAAAAACTGCAGGACTATTTTCTAAATCAAAAGATTTATGTTGTTGGGACAGATGTTAACTAAATATTAAGTCAAGATAACTGAAGGTTTGAAAGGTTTGTCAAGCAAAACCTATTCAGGCTAAGGGTCTGTGTCAGTGCCTCAAGAGCCATTGTGAACAGATGACTCCTACAGAAGGGCTGGTTCAAAGTCCTCTTTACAGATGAAAGTAGAGTTTGCATTTATTTGGATATTAAGGTGTCAGAATCTGGAGGACCAGTGGAGAGGCACCGATTGCATGCTGCTTGAAGTCCAGTGTGAAGTTTCCACAGTTACTGATGGTTTAGGTTGCCATGTCATCTGAGAGTACTATGTCCTATGAAGTCCACAGTAAACTCAGACATCTACCAGAAAATGTTAGAGCAACTTAATGCATTCTTCTGCCGACAAACTTCATGGAGTAGTTGATTATGTTTTCAAGCAAGACTTGGCACCTGTCCACAAAGGCACCAAAAGCTGCTAAATTGACCAATGTGTTACTGCTTTTGATTGACCACCAAACTTTTGTGACCTGACTCCCACTGAAAGCCTATAAAGAATAAAGTGCAGATTAGCCTCCCCCTCTTGAATTGAGTAGGATTTCTGGTGTGGGTAGTGGCTGAAGTCCAATGTACCTGCTAAACAGATACATGTCTGGTATGCATTTGGACAGCAATGCGGTCGACCCAGATACTTCTGTCTATCACTGTAGAACTAATCTTAGGAGCTTCCATTATGTAGGTTTGCTATCTTTCTTGTGTCTTTTCCTTTGAAAAACTGAGCCTACCTTGAGTTGCATGTCTGCTTTCAACTTGCCTGCCAGTTGGCAGTCTCCCAATTTGATTTAGTTCTGCTGCTTTGCTTGCCAACTTTTGAGTCTGTTATCCTGCTCTGCTATTTTCACACACTCTCCTGAAGCTGCTAAGTTCTCAGCTATCCTTAACTATTATCTTCATCTGTGTTCATTTTATATTTCCTTTGTTTAAACTGAATACCATTTTGTGATTGGCATGGGCACCAATTGGCAAGCTAAACTCCCAAAATTGGATGAAAATCTACTTTTTGGCAACTAGCAATATCAGGAAAATCCATTACTGGGAGAGACAGACTAAAAACTTTCTCTCATCATCTATCATCACTGTATTTTCTTTGTGTTTGTGTTTTCTTTGGTAACAGTTGCAGATTAGTGTGAAAGAAATATGTATATGCTGATTCAAATTCTCAGTTGTTATGTAAATTTTGCAATTTCCTAAACGATTCAATCACTGTTTAACTCAGTCATTGTAGGGAAACTGATATTATGAATAATAAAACAGTACTTCAATACTATAGCAACATCTGTTTTATTTTTAAATTTTTAAGAAATATCCTCTGCCTTCATCAACTCCTAAAGAAATGTTTTGACTAGCCAAGTTCTTTCTCATGTTGGTGTTTGCTACATAACAAATTATGCCCATGTATAACATCTACTGATTTGTGCATATTGTTAGGTCTGGGATGAAGGCAGCAGCAGGTTGTGGGCCAACCTTCTTACTACAATCTTTACAAACATCATCAACCCTTCATTACAACAAGCTGTGGTTCCTTTCTGCCTTTCAAACAACCACTGTCATTTCATTCCAGACTTAATTAAGAATCAGTCAGTCCAGATGGAAGATATGATATGAGCATTAATCACCATTCTAATACCACACAGAGTTTGTTACAGACTTTCCGTGTCAGACTCACTCTTCTGCCATGCAAGGAACATTCCTCCTGATCACTACCTGCAGGTGTGTCTGATGAAATTAAGGATAAAACAAGCTTGTTCCTGATTTGTTTAAATTACTCACAGTGGTTAGATTATCCAGAAATGTTACTCAAGTAAAACTAGCTATACTTCACAATAAAATTACTTAAGTAAAATTAAAAAGTGCAGCATAAAATTACTCCTAAAAGTAATTTTTTATTTTTATTCTTTGCCAAAAAGTTACTCAAGTAAAAGTAATTAAGTGAATGCAACTAGTTACTACCCAACCCTGCTGAACAGTAAACTCTCTGAAATGACAAAGTCTGTGGTAAGCCTTCAGACATGCTAACATTTAGCATGTCTGAAACATCCTGGACATGAGCCTACACCTGACCTGACCTCAACCCCAGAATGAATGCTCAAGCTACAAGGCAGAAGTCTGGCTTCTGTCTTACTGGAGCCACACAGAGTCCAGCCAGAGAGACGGGAGCCATAGAGTTCAGGTCGAGATGGAGTCCAGGCCTAGAGCAGAGTCAGTCTTAGTCAGGTTTCAGTAATGAACACTTAAGATGTTTCTGAGTGACGTAAGAGGGGTGATTGGACTTGGACTTTCCTGTAAAAGCTTCCAGGAATGTTGAGGTTTTCTTCAGATCTTGTTTAGTAAAGTAAAGGAATCATTCTAAACTTTAAGGACGTTAAAATAATGTGGCATGACCATAGGGGGTTCTCTTGAGAATTTTTTTTCCTGATCTTCTTGGTAGTTTCTACACAAAATTTCTTATTTGGAAAACACAAAGTTCTTCATAAAGTTTACACACATTTGTTCACTAGATGTTTGATTATTTTCAGGAAAGATGAAAGCAAATAAGTACAACTTGATAGAAGCTTAGATGATCATCTAAGTAATCAAACTAACGTTTTGATTGAACTAAACATTAGTGCAATCAATTCAACAAAATTTTATGCAGTAGGCAACACAAAAAAATTCTCACTGACATTAAGACCACATAATGCATGGAAAATAATTGGTAGAGATCTTTTTTAATGAGAAAGATTTTCACAATCCATCTTTATTCTTGTGAATAAAAGCAGAAAACTATTTTGAAAAGCAAAACACAATGCAGTTTATGTTTGTCAAAGAAGATGTAAGCAAATGCCTGGTAAAATGTGCATTGAATTGCCAGGGTGAGTCTTACACGAGTTCTAAAATGATTCAAAGACAATTGTGATAAAACCTCACCAACTTGAGAATTTAAGCTTTGTTCTATAGCACCGAGAGTAAAAAGAGTAGAAATACCGGTCTTGTTTTATGTCTGCTGTCCTTTCTAACCTGCGTTCCATAATCAAATACATTCAGCAGAACATTTCTACTGGGGCTAAGTTTAAGTCAAAGCATCGGGTTGGAAAAGTATACTTATTTTTGTGGTTATTTCTAGATCCTTTGTGTCAACTATTGAAAGGCATAAACCCTTGTGACAATGAAAATACTGTAGTGAAGTTAAACAGAGCTATATTTATGCACAACAAAGAGAGTGACTGAATAAATCAGGGAAACTGTTTCGTTGAAAACGATCAGATACATTTTAGGGAATGTATGCAAGAAAGTGGCCAAGAGTAAAATGATATAAGACCCCTGCAAAGAGGATTCAGATACTAAACTCCAGGCAAAATGTTAAAAGTCTGTGTGACTTTTAACAGCCTTGAAGGGTTCTTGGAGAAAAATTCAAGAAACTTTTTCTTGGATTTCAGCCCCAAAGCACTTTCCAAACTCTTTTTTCTTTATTCTTGTTCTTCCAAATAAGTTAGCAAGCCTTCTATCATGGAATAAATCCCATTGACAAAATCAAACTTAAGAACAAGTGTTTCAGCTCTTTCTTCAGGAAATAATTAGTTGTAGTGAGCAATACTTTCCTCATGTAGTTGACATTATGCCATTTGTTTCTTCATCTAATTAATTGTGCAAGCTTTCTATCTTGAAATCAGTCCCTTTGATAGAATCCAGCTTTGCCTAATAGGAAAATAATATGTTGTAGTGCTGGTTCTTTTCAGTGGAAAGATTTATTTACAATAAATCTTTAAATTTGGAATATTCACTTACGAAAACACTTTGCCATATCTTCCCCTTTCGGTTTGCCAGCTGCATGCTATGATTTAGCCAAAATGAGCCTTTGGAAAAGCTGTTTTTTTAAGTAATAAAGTGGTTAACTGATAGTTTTGTCATTTTGCAACTTGACTATGCATTTTCACAAGCTGTGTCTCTCTTGTGAAACAAAAGAAATCTAAATTCGGTAATATTCTATTTTCACCTTCGTCAATTTATTTTCTGAATGTATAATGTTATGCAACTTTCATGTCCCTGGTTGACTGATCAGCCATTTGTTGACAAAGTTCAGGCAAATTTGCATGTCTTATTGCAAGAGAAGTCCAGAGATCTACATTTTGGAAAGATTCTGTTCATTGGGGCCTGCCTATAGCAATGCATAGGGAGAGCAGTCACTGCCTCCATGCATTGCATGGGAGGCACCTATTGTTCTACACCCAATAGAACGTCTCTTTATTTATTTATATCTTTATTTAGTCACCGTCAGTCACTGCTCGCCTTATGCATTGCTATGGGCAGGCCCCAATTCCTGAAGAAATTTAATTTAACCGTGGCCTGCCAAAGTGTGCCCGTCGTTTTTTTTTTTTTTAGAACTACAATGACTGAAGGTTTGAACTAAAACATGGGGGAACACTCAGTGCCTTCAGAAGAGGTTGGAGCAGAATGTCAGAACTACAACATGGCGGAACCGTCAGTCACTACTGAGGAGGACGGAGCTGCCGTTTAGAACTACTTTTGTTTTGGCCATTATATAAAACTGATTTAACCCAATCAATGTTACACATGGGATTAGTTTGGCCCTTTGAAATGAAGCTTACTGAAAATTTCAAAATAAAAGCTTTGACATTTTTTACATCAGGTAATTGCTGTTTTGGGCTTTATGTGACTGGTTTAAACAAACCACTGTTACACATTGGATTACTGTGGCCATGTAATATGAAGCTTACTGAAAATTTCAAAATAAAAGCCTCAATATTCCTCTCAGGCTAGTGCACTGCCATAGGCTTTTATGCGTTTGTTATTAAACAAAAAGGCTTTTTATCCCACCATATTAAAATAAAACTGAGTTCAACTAGAAGCCTGTGATTTCAGGGATGTTGTGGTGGTGCAGGGGTCACAACCCACATATGGAGGCCTTAGTCCTCAACGCGGCCATCGCAGGTTCGATTCCCAGCCTGGCGACCTTTGATGCATGTGTTCCCCTTCTCTCATTACCCATTTTCCTGTCAATTCACTATCAAATAAAGGCCACTAGAGCCAATAAAACCTTTTTTTTTAAAAGCATGTAATCTGGATGGTTACCCAATGAGACAATGGATTAGGTTGCTGGGAAAACCAAATTAGAAGCTGCTTTCTGGGGGGCTAAGCAGATCCAGACGAGTTAACCATACTATTGTTTCCGCATCATTGCAAATAATGAATGAACTGACCAAACCAGTTCATTCGTTACTTCCATTCATTTCCCACACAGGAAGTTAATTGTAAGACTTAAGTCTTAGAAATGTTTTGCTTACACTACCCTATCATATCTCTGTGTCCAGATGAGACTACCAAGGAAAGTAAATATCTGTGGGAATGCCTTAGCTACCGCACATGACATAACAGAGTGATCAGAACTTCAGCAGAATTAACAACAGCTAACTTGAATGCTGCCAGAACGTTTGTGGTTCTAATTAATGTTTATGTCATAAGGAGTCCTCAATGTGGTCAGTAGTGGTCAAACATGGGTCAGTCAGTCTTGGAAATCAATGATCTGTTGAGAGCAATAAGTCAGATGAATATTTAAAGGGAAATGAGAGGAAATTATAATATGTGTTCTTTAAATATGTACAATGTAAAAAAAAAAGAAAACCTAGAAGTATTTGGAGCAAAAAAAAAAACCTTAAAGTTCAGCATAAACACGGTTGGGAACAAAATGATACCATGTCAAAATTGAATCTGTCTATACAACATTTTATCCAATTTTCCATTTTTTGTCTGAGCAATTGCCCGATCACACATTTGCGGGTTTTAGCCGCAGAAATGAGCCGTACATTGTTTCTTAAACGGAAAGTGTTAATCAAGTGAAAGCTTAGTTTGTTGAGGTCATCAGTTTTCTATCAGACTCTGCAGCTGAGAGTGCTTAGAATGAAGTCAGTAAATTAACGCTGATCACAAACCTGCTGTAGCTGCCAGCAGTGCAGCCAATGTTGAAACAATTCACACATAAACATGCGAGCTCATAGACACTCAATATCACTTAGGCTAGAGTCTGGGTAAACATGTGTGTATTAGGGCTGTCACCGCATGAATGTGACCACCAGAGAACTGAGCATGAGTAAAACAGGAGGAATGTTAAAATTAATCGGATTCACATAACTCACAATACCTTAGCAGACAAATAGGACTTAATCAACTGTCCTGACTGTTTAGAATATAAATGTGATGTGGTGATATGTTCTTTTTTCAAGCTCATGCAAAGCATATTTGATAGTCCTTGTCCTTCAGTGCTAATCTCCTTGTACAAACCCACAAAAACCTGAGCCATAAGTATTTTGTGTAAAATTCAATTACTTTTCCCTCTAAGACATCAGCTGGGCTTCAGTATAAGTAAACAAGGTAAAAAACAAAACATTAAAACTACGCAACACGATGCACTCACAAATGAAGTATTTTTGCTTGAAAGCAATCATGCATATTTAAGAACCATGATTTGCTTCATATCTTTCTGCAACTAACACCAGTTTGTTTGGAACAGTGTGAACATGTCGTCTTCAATGAAACCTTCCCCAAAATCTCACATTACTAGTTTGATGCAAAACGAGTTTCATGCCAGAAAAAGAAATAAAAAACAAAAACCCCAAAATGAAGAAAAAATGTGAAGCCTGTCTCAACACAGCAGCGTTGTAGGTACAAATTTAAAAACATAGAGGTCAGAAACCATAACTACACCTGGCAGGTTTGTCAAGCTTCAGGTTTCTCCAAATGTCTTGCAGTTTATATTGGCTGAAGGCAATAAACCTCATAGCCGATAAGTATAATCCCTCTTGCAAATCCCCACACAATGATAGGTGTAATATAAGGATAAAAGACAGATTCTTTTCTCTAGCATAAGATTAAACTGTTAGTTTATGAATTCAAACATCATAAGTGTTTGGAAAAAAGCTACACTTCAGTAACTCTTAAATGCACACAAATTTAGCTACATGGTTTGCTTTTGAAGTGAAAATCCAAAAGACTTGCAGCCAAAGCAACTGAAGCATTACTTAATACACACTAACAATCAGGTGGAAAGCCAAAAAAGGAATTTTAACATATTAATTTACAGTATATTAGCGTGTTTACATTTACACCAAATGGCAATTTGGAGAAATCAATAATCCGAACAGTAATGTTTTGGAACTATAAGATAAAGCCAGAATACCCATGGTGAACATTGAGAACCACCGATGTTGAGCTGATTAGCACAAACAGGAAAAGATGAGATGTTTAAGTGGGGGGGAAACGGTTTTGGTAAATCCTCGTTCAAACTTGGGCAAACGGTGAATCAGGATCATATTATTGCTGGATATGGGAGAATGACTTCATACATTTTCCATTTGAGCTTGAAAACCAGTGAGATTTACAGATTAGTAAAGTCTTTGTTCTTTTTTATATTGCTGTCTTTACTATTTTTTTAAATAAAAATCCATTTTGAATTTTGAGAATTTGTTGAAAAGCTTAAACATTCAAATTTGCAAATGTAACATCTGGATGCATTTATCTAAATTTTTCAAACTTGAGACTTAGAGTTGAACATCTTTTTGTAAAATCAGATTAAAATTTTATTGCACCTTTTAACATTTAATATTTTTTATTTATCTGACAAAACAAAACATTTGTGTTATGATGTGTGAGTTTGAAGTTGGACCAAAACGCAGACTGAAGTGGGGAGCTTGGATCACATTGAAAAACATTTAATGAAAAATCACAGGAAGTACAGGAAGAAATATTTCACAGACCCACTGATGTTGAGGAAGCCAGCAAGAAGGAACTGAGAATGAGTTGTATATATACTGGGGAGGTTGATTACTGAATAAGAATCAGCTGGCTGATTAGAAACAGGTTGCAGGTGTGAGGGGAGAGAGTACAAGGCAGGCTGAGGAGATAGAGAAGGACAGAAAGAGTAGTGAGACAGACAGACAGACAGACAGACAGAGAAAGAGAAAGAAAGTGGCACGGGGCGAGGGAGAGTACATAGGGAACTAGGAATGAATCTAACACTAAAGAACAACTAGAAACAAGAAATGAACATAATAAACTAGATTCAATAAGGAAGGACCAAATTAAAGTAAAACAGAAACTAGGGAATACAGAATGATCAAACTAGAATGAAATAATCAAACACCAAAACAACCTAAGATCCTAACAAGCTGTTCATTCGGTAATACTTGGACAAATTAGTTTTTACTGTTTTGCTACTTTTTATGAAAAATTTGAAAATTACTGTTATAGATTATTTGTTCTTGTTTTGCCCATGAGTCTCCCTGTAAAAAAACTGTTTTCCAGAAAAAGTGAGGTTACTACTTCTACTACCAGAAAGCAAGATCTTATTGTCACAGACATTTTCCAAAAGTGAATCATCATCTGTTGTCACTGTGAAGTGTGGGAGTAGTTTAACATTTTCAGCAGAAGAGACTTTGTTCAATTGATTGTAATAAAAATAATAAATTGGAGTAAGAATCGCAGACTTGTCTTGAAAGCTTGCAGTCCATTTAATGAGACAGAATTATGAGGCAGTGCGTCAGTGCGAAATTCTGGCTGGGCTAAAATGAAATAGAAAGTCATATTTGTATTCACAAGTAACATATCAGTCTTGTGTAACATGAAGTCATCTACAAAGTCCATTTGATCTTCGTCTGTTTTGAATGGCAGACAAAGAAAACATGGCAACGAAAACACAACCTCATCTAATTGGACTCCTCTAGCTCCACACATCTCTGCCTGAGCCAGAAATTAAACAAGACTCAGAGTCCTTTACGATCTACGTCTGACAATAAACAGATCACATGGCCTGGCATCACCCCAGACCTGGTGCCTTATTTATTCAAGGATCTTTGTAGGCCAACAACCACAATCTAAGCCAAAGTATCTCATAGTCAGACATGATATATCATCTGCTAAAGGTCGTAAAACCTGTTTTACATTGAATATTGCATAATATCTTCATTTATTTTAGAATGGAGGATATATTTACTTCAAGTTCTGTGATTAAATGACAGCTGCCAAAGTCAAACCCTAGAAACTGTTTAATATGGAACAAAGAGGTAAAATGGGGCCAAGAGCTTTATAAGGCCAGACTTTAAAACCGTTGTAAGATTCCTGTAATCGTTTTAAACTCACTGGAAACTAGCTTCTTTCCTAATAATTCAACAACATCATCAGATTTGGTGATTTTGTGTTGTGGACTGGTTTCTTATTTTATTAAGTTTGAAAACTACAACTTTTCTCTCTTGTCAGACTTCTGCTTTTTAGGTTAGAATGCAGCTCTGACCCCTTGAGGGTACAAGCCTTCCCAAAATGTTTTAGTTCTGGAAATAAACTGAGAAAATTCTAGTTCAGGCTTTGTTTTGCTGTTTCAGGGCCAGCACAGATGGAAGCAGCAAGGCAAAGAAAGGAAAAATAATATGCTAAAGGCTAAAATTGTGCCTCTATTTAATAGTAATATGAACAGAGTGATGAATAACTAAGACAAGGTAAAGAGTAGCTGCTAATGGCTAATATAGAATGTATAATGACACATTTACAGGCACTAGAAATTATTATTCATTCTCAGGAAATGAGTATTCTTTTTCTCCCAAGAGACTGCTAGAGTTTCCAGTCAGGGATGTGTTGTGAAGTTGTGGAAATGACACAGCAGGGTGGGTTAGTGGTTGCTGAAACCTTTCCATAACCCTGGAATAAATCAGAGTGAGTGCTCCCGACAGACATCGAATGCCACTTGTTCAGCCAAACTGTCCTTGAGCAAATCACTGCTCTGGGAAACAAAAGTGAGCTTAATCGTTGAATGTAAATGTATATTAAGGTCTAGACATATAAAGTTAGTAGGAAATGTCAGCAGCAATACAGAGAAAAGTTACACCGCATACCTGAAACAAGTCCCGTTCTTCCCTTCGGATCTGACACAGGGATACTCCACAGTCAAGATTTTATTATCTGGACATTCCATCCTACGAAACGAAGAACATAAGAAAAGAAAAATGGATGTGATTGACCCCCGGTGTTTTAAAGTAGTGCTAAAAAATAAATCCTTGTAAACAGCGAGTGGAGACGAGGAGAAAGCTGAGCCCCAAAGGTTCAAGAGAGGTTCAAGTTTATTACTTGCTCCACTTTTGTGGTTTGAACTATGACCTCTTGACATAAGGCCTTGAAACAGATTGACATATTCTCAAACTGAGTTTAATACACTCAGGCTTTATTTTATTTTTTTTATCTTCCTCGTAGTAGTATTTTATATTTGTTGCTAGAAATTGAACAAAGTGAATACGTAGCTTGGAACTTGGTGACTGCCAAGTTGTCAACAGTCCGTTTAATGACATTACTCTCATTAAATGGACCAAACATTTAATTAGTTCATCCCATAAAAATGTCTTAGTGTGGTTCACCACAAATACATCAACTCACTTTCATATGATACACAACAGCTGTAAAATCAAGCAACTTTCTTTTCCTGCTAGTCTAGTATATTTGATATTACGTTACTTGAAGGCTTGTGTCACTGTGATCATAGTGTGACCACTTCATTTGTCTATGCTAAAAATTATCTTATGTAAAGACCATGATATAGTTTCCACTAAGAGACTGACTCTAAGAAGCCTGAGTTTGAAAGTATTTTAAGCAATATTTAACTGTTTTACATTTATTCTAGTTAGAGCCTTGAATTTAAATTTATTTTGGGATTGTTTTACCTTTAATAATATTTAAAATTATTTACTTGCAGCTTGGTGTGATCGGACATCGCCTGAGTCACTATCTTGCTAAAAACATGACACACTTTTGTGCCATGTTTTTAGCTGAAAGCCCTTTGCTATGCCTCATTCAGCTGTGCACGTCTAGAGAAATCTTTGCCCATTCTTCTTTGCAGAAAACTCAAGCTCAGTCAGATTGAAAGAATAACATCTGTAAACATCAAATTAAAGGCCTTCCCACATATTTGCCAATGGATTAACATACTGACTTTGACTAGGCCATTCTGAGATGAACATGCCTAATCAAAGGCATTGTTGCCTTTGATTAAGGGAACAATGCCTTAATCAAAGGCATTGCTGCTCAGGTTTTATGTATAGGCTCATTGTGCTGGAAGGTTAATGTCCAACTCAGTTTCATTTTCTGCCACCTCTAGCATGTTTTCTTTTAGGATTGCCCTGTATTTAGCTCCATTAAACCTTCCCAACAACTCATACCTCTTTTCTTGTTTTCCCCGCTGACAAAAAAACATTTCCCACAGCACAATGCTGCCACAACTTGGTTTAGTCAGGAGAATGAGATGGTTAGCCTCATTTAACATTTTGAATGTGTTTCTTTCTGTGTCCTCTATGACTTGTGAAAGTCTTTAAGCAGGATTTCTCATTGATTTCTTTCAGCAATAGCTTTCTTCTTGTTGCTATTTCAAAATAGCATGGCAAATACAACATCTAAGTTGTTTTGCAGCTCCCCCAGAGTCACCATGTGTCTGGAGTTGCCTCTTTGGTTAAGGCAAGTTAGGCTGAGGCAGCCGGGTCCTGTGTTACTGTTGGACTTCATCTTTATGATGCTGTTTATTCTCAAACAACAAACCTCTGACAACCTTCACAAACCATGAGGTTACATTACTGAAAGGAAGACTCACCCTATACTCAAAGAAGTTTGTAGAAACATAATTTATTTAGAGGTTAGTAATCAGGGTGCTGAATATAAATGTATGCTTTTTTTCTCATATTTTAATAATAACAAAAAATGCAACCTCCCCTCCCTGAAATATTTCATTTTCCTTTCAATCTACCAGATTCTCATCTATGGGGTTAGTGGTTTAATTTGATGTTCAGCGGGTCGCATCTGACTGACAGCCACCTCCTCACCTCCTGACCTGCTCCCACCGGGTACCTGAATAACATCCGTCACGTTATATATAAGCAGAAGCAACACTTGGCTGGCAACTGTGCACCCATAACCCTGAGGAGTTTTGCTCTCTGCGTCTCATCGGAAATCAGATTAAATTAGACGCGCCACAGTGGTTCATCCAGGAGACTCCTCTTTAACAGCTTGCTCGCAAAAACCAATAAAATGAAGTACAAACTGTGTTACGCAACTGGATCCGTGCGCTAAACTTTGGGTTACGTACTGGTTTGGAGTTTAAATTAGATTAAGCTTAACCTTTTCTGCCAAGAATGTTGCCAGACTTTGAGCCTCATAAACAGTTAACTTAAGGGAGGGAAATTTTTCTTTTAAGTACTGTGATTTTAGCCGGAAAAATAAATTAAATAGGTTGGTTATAGATATAAATAATTCGCCACTTTACCTTGACGTATCCACTGAAATCGTCGTCCTGATAGAGCTGGCCCCAGATTCCCACAGGAAAACAGCACAGATAGCCCCAAACGGTAGAAGAGTCGCACCATTAATTTGACCCATGTCCCTCTTTGCGCTGCGGGACAGATGATCTGCTGAAGTAA
The DNA here is from genome assembly GCA_903066825.1 of Alfaro cultratus. Taxonomy (NCBI): domain Eukaryota; kingdom Metazoa; phylum Chordata; class Actinopteri; order Cyprinodontiformes; family Poeciliidae; genus Alfaro; species Alfaro cultratus. The sequence continues at coordinate 177,377 of CAEFZX010022146.1, read as the reverse complement.
CACTTAGCACCCGCCAAACTCCTCTACTTTCATGTGTCAGTGACCCGCGTAGGTGGTGCTAGTCAAAATATCAGAAATCGTGGTCAAGTGTCCCGCAGAGGTGACGCGCACAGAGACTGCGGGATCAGTGCGCAGTGTGTCCTGTTTCCTAACTTTACGCAGTGAGCCAGACCCCGTGGAGAGCCGCTGAAGGCTTCACAGCCCATTGCGCTCCCACTAATCCCTCTGGATTTACATTCCTGCCTCCAAAAAAGAGACTTCAGGCAACCGAGTATCCAGTCAAAATGCGTAATGCTGGTGGCTACACATGCCAAGATGTGGAAAAAAGAGAGACCTAGACCTATTACTCGATTTTAAAATAATCTTATTTCACCAGATTCCACAAATTTGTCGCTAGATGTGAACAAATAGATAAGTAGCTGTGAAAAAAAAAAAAAAAAAAAAAAACTTAACTAACACAAATAAGATTTTGAAAAAATCCCTATGTGCAAAATGAATAAATAAATAAAAGAGAAAGAGTCTGGGTTGACTAATGGCTTTTGCATCACACAGTCAAGTCTTCAAATATTAAACGACTTAAGTTAAACTTTATTTAGAGGGCATATTTCATAAAACTACTGTGAATATTTAAGATTAAAAATGTAAAAAAAAAAGAAAACAAAACAAAAATTATCTAATTTAGACTAATGGAAAGATAACAAATTAATTAGTATTAAATTAATTAATTGTTATTAATTAATAATCAATTATAAAATTATAGAAATATTAACAACCTTAATCATTTACAACAAAATGCATATATATATATATCCACAGGCAATGTTGACTTTATTCAAACTAAAATATTCCATAAGGTACATTTTGAACATGGATAATGTTCATGAAGCTGAAAAAACTTATCAGTATGAAATGCTGCACTCAGATCAAGGAGAGCAAGAACAGGTTGTAGGATAATGTTTGGTTCATTTCAAACTTTGACTACCTGGGCTGTTGTTCCACTGAAACAAGAGTGATAATATATTTTTAAAAGGTTTTAAATTACTTTTTATTAAGCAAATAATAAAAAGTAATTTAAGCAAATTAGTAAATATGCTTAGTAAACAAACAAACAAAAGGGGAAAAATAAATCCAAGAATTATGTGTTTAAAGCAGTTTAACTGTGTTTGGATTTGAAAGTTGCATGATTCTCTGACAGAGGATTTTATAATTTGCTAAGTGTTTTGGTAAAACCCTCAGGATGTATTTTGGTTTAAAACCAAACATTTGAGTTGTTTTTTGTGCAGTATGGTTATGATACTAACAAATACAGATTAACTGATGTAGCAATATGGATCACCATCCCTAAGACTTCTTTAGACAATAACTCTGGACCTTTTTAAAAGTCTGTCTTCGTTTCAAATACTTACCTGCCTGATTACAGGTGAAGATCAACAAATAAAGACAAATGGTCAAAAGTTAAAACCATTCTTCGTCGTGGTCATAATGATGTGGAATATAATTGTCTGAAGTGTTCCTAAACAGAATTTGTAACATGGTTCTTGCTAATGGGAATTACATTATCAGCATGCTAAAATGTAGCAATTATTCACTTGTGTTTTCTTTGCTATTATATGAAATATCTCATTGACATGTTTTGCCGGACTAACAGCCTTGTCTATGTTTATCTTGGAAAAGCTGCTGAAGGTGGAGGGTGAAGGTGTCTGCTGGATAAAAGAAGAAATGTTTTTTGAGAAACAAACCTATAGTAAAGATCTTTTTAATTCATAATAATTATCTAGTCATTATTATTGTTGTTGTAAGCAAACATCCAATCACAACCTGATTGCTTGAGATGTAAGTTTGCTATGGGCTTTAGCCTTTGACTGAACACGGTGGAATCTGACTAACTCAGTGCACTATGTTCGTTTTCTTTCTGTTCACACACAAGAAAGAATTGTGGTATGTCAGTTCAGAAACTGTAGATTCATATGTACTGCACCAAGTGTTTTTTTAACTACTGCTGTGAAAAATTCATCTTATTTGGCACGCATGGCTCAAATATTACTGTAAACCGGGCTGAAGAGAGGCTGTGATATATAGAGAGCATTTGTTGATTAATACTCCGATTACTCAAGTTGTTGAGTAATCGGAGTAAATTGGAGCCAAATGTTCTGAAACATAAAAATGTAAAAATAAACATACAATGAAATAGAATAAATAATAAATGGCATGCATTTTATGCTACAGTTCTCTGAAATCTGTATAGATCACCCATGTATGTGTTCTTACCTGTTGCAGGCTTTGATCATGTACCAAAAATAATAAAAAGACATTATACTGTATATGTGTGAGAGAACTCTGACCACTCACACCCTTTGAAGACTGAATAGCAGAGTGGTCAGTGCATCATCTGATGATGCGAGGTAACTCTGCACTTAGTGGTGGATGGTGTTCTTCCATGCCATTAAACAGAAACATCTGGCTTCATTCACAGCAAAATGAATAACACTGGAAGTACACATGCACTGTGTACACGCCTGCATGTGGTATCCAGCACATCAAATTAAACAGTGTGGACTCCTTTGGCTCCATTTCCCTCCAGAATCAAATAAATTCATAAAATACATACAGCAACATTATTAAGGAACCGCAGCAAAAAGGCAGCTGTTGAAATGGAGGCCTCTGCCTCATTATAGAGACCACACAGGACATGGTTTCTCTTTTTCCCACGCAGGAGAGTCTCCTTTTACCTTGGTTTGTGGCTTTTATGTCGTATCTATCTGGATACAAGCCACAGAGGGGAAATGTGGGATTCATTCGGTGCTGAGGATACATTTTGCTGCCACACAATTGTTTAAAAGTACATTTATAAAAGCACATCTATGAAAAACATATAAGCAAAACACTGCATCATTTTCTTTCCACTATACAATTATGCAATGTTTTGTGTTGAATTATAAAACCCTACTTCAATATATTGAAGACTGTTTTAAGTCAAGAGAAACTTTAACCTTTTATATTTCTATTTAGTATTTACCCACATTAAGCACACCTACTGTATACCAGGAGGTGCGACGTCTTCTTTATCCTGAATCAGCTTGTGTTTGTGAAAAAATCATTAGTTATAAAAATGTTTTCATCAGTCAGTGGATGGCCCACTGTTGGTTTGTGGGGATTTTCCTGATCTATACTGTAACGCTGCAAAGGAAGAAAGATGCAGTTTCCGGCCTTTGAACATTATTATCCCATGTAGGATTCTGAATCATATTTTCCAAAATTCAACAAACATTTCTGGAGACCAGTACCTTTTGATTGTGCATAAGAGGAAAAACTAACAAATCAAAAATCATACGGGAAAATCACCTTATATATCTTTTAACTTGTACTTTTATAAAACCACTGACATTCTAAGAAAAATTTGGTATTACTGTAACTCCCTTAGCCAATAATGCCTTTTATCCTAACAATTCATCATATGTTCATATTGAGCAAGTTTCAAAAGACACACAAAGCTCTCAGCTTTGGGAACATAAAAAAGATGGATGAGCTCAGGACATAACCTTCACAGAGATAACTTATTTAGGGATACACATAAGACAAATAAATTTTGCTCCTTAGATGCGATACATAGAGCTCTTTTGTATACTTTTTGATTTATTTGTGATAGATCTTTTCCACAGGAATCAACAGTGTTGTCTTCAAATATTGTCTTATTTCATATGGACACTTATGAAATATGCCCTGCAGTTTTTATCGAATGTCTGTAACTTGGTTACAGAACAAGGTTGGGAATATGTTCTGCATACCTCTCTTATCAGAATGAAACCCTGATTGTTCAAACCAAACAGACAGAAATTATTTCTCAGAATCAGAACAGGTCTCTTGATGATGAAACTGTTTTGTAATCAAATTTAAACCTCACAAAGGATTCAGGTTTTGTTTATGTTTGGCAGAAATAAGCTATTCGACTGATGTTTGGCTGACCTTTGGAAAATGGATTTGATTTACCTTTTTCTCAATGTTTCAGTTTGTTAGTTTTAGTTTTAGAGACAGAAAAACAATCCACTTTCTAACATCCATAGAATACATTTGTGTCTCTTTCATTTCTAAGTGCCCTCAATAAAAAAGAGAAGATTTTCCCTATTTACATCTTAATACATGGGAAATTAATCTTCATAAAAATTTGGGAAAACACAACATATAAAGCACAATAGTACTTGTTGAAAAAGCCTACGATGACACAGCATGTTCTGCAGCTGGCCATCAGATTTGCCCACAACTTTGTGGAAGAATTTGTTCCCATTTGTATATGTAAGAAATATCTACGTCTTTTAAATTTCTTACCTGTTGCTAAAAAACTCAAACCTTCAGCTCCCCACAAGGATATTTTCTGTAGGATTGAGGTCTGGAGACACTAGCTGAGTTTTATAGGATTCTCCCTTTGTTTTTGGTCATTGTCATAATGGAAAATTTATGATCCTTCATCAGCGTTCTCTCACTGAGGAAAGGAGGTTCTCGTTTAAGATTTTACGGTACATTTAATTGTCAATAGTCCCACATCATGATGTTTCCACCACACTGTGCGGCTGATGATCATCCTCAAACTGGAGGGGCAAAGTTTTGCATGGTGGTTTAGACTAAGGGAGGTTGTTTGTTATTTTATGTTTCTGCATATTAAAAAGCTGGCACCTTCTTTAAGCTTTGTCCAGCTTTGTAGCTCATTCCAGGCCAGATGTTCTCCCAGATGTCCTATGACAACGTTTTTAATGTGTTCATGGAGTTGGACTTAAAGAAATTGGTTTAGCAGGCAAGTGTGTTTTTCTCTTATAACCATTTGCAAACATAAGTATATGTTATTCATTATATAATAGATTTTTGGGCCACAAATGAACAAAACCAATACAAAACAGACAAAGTTCTGCCTGTGTTGAAGGGAATCAAACTGTATTGAACTGGAAAAATAAATTAGAAGTTTTGTACCCCGGTAGGTCTAGATTGTTAGTTGACATTAATGAACCTTTCCACAAAATAGAGACTTAACAAATGAGCACACTTACAAAATTAAATGCAAGCTGGCAAAATGTCTTTAAAACGTGTTGTGACAAAGCCAGTGAAAGAGAGGCTTTAAACTTGGCTTTCAAATTCTCCAAGTGCTGTTCAGCAATTGGCAGTTCAGTTTTACAAACGACTCACTGCATGAAAGGGGTTGGAAATTTTCATTATTTACTGCGTGTTACAGTAGTTACAAAGCCAAAGCTTAGAAAAATCTTGATAGTAAGCCCTTCACCTTAAATGATGTGTTTGAGCAGCACTACAATGAGTCTTTTGCCAACATTAGAAGACAGATTTATAGTTTAAGCAGACAAAACCTTCCAGTCAGCTCAATTAATTTGGGTTGAGAGTAGAATTTTAATGAGGTGACTTTATTTCACAGTGACTAAAAAAGAAACCCTCTGCAATAATTCCCCGTACTACTTAAAGACTCCGGACACTTTAACGACAGTTCATTAGAAGTTAAAATAATTGTATTCTACCCATCACCAAGACGTTTTAGAAAAGGCAGCAACAGTGGCAAACTCTCAGCTTTGGAGTGAAGTTTCATAAGTTTTTGTTTGAATTATTCTGCAATAAAATCAGTAAAATAATATCTAAAATATACAAACAAAAGCAATTATTCAATGTAATCATGTGGACTTTCTCAGATAGACAGTTTTTCACCAAATAAATTTGACAATATTTGACTTGAACTGAAAAATAGGCAGTTGTGTCTTAATTCTGATTATGCTTAGATTATGTTTTTGGACAGGAATTCACTAAAGGTGCTGGTGAACATGAGTTGAAATTTGTGGCTGGTAAGATTTTAATTTGTCCTTCTTTTATGTTTGTTTTCTTTTTTAGAGACATAAAATGATGCTATCAACATAAATTTGACATAATTTCTGCAAGCATTTAGGAAACACACAAACCAATATATTAGAGTTTTTTCTCCTTTGATTATAAGTGTGGAGAAATCATACAAACTTCCTGCACTGTTGTCCTAACCCTCAGGCAATCATCATTGTATTTTGAACAAATTGCCATCATCAAAAACTAGTCCCCGGTTGAAAGCATAATTCATTATTGTGAATTCATAGCCCCATTTTGCCCCTATGAAAACTTCCACCTCTACTGTAGCAGCACAATCTTGTGTGATTTATAGTTTGTGAGACACTTTGAAAGTGAGAGGCTCTCTTGGTGCACCCAGCAGTCAGCAGCTGTGAACACAGACTCTCACTAGTCTGGCTCTGACATGACTCAAGTCTGAACACATGTTGCCTTGTCCACTACAGAGATCACTGTCTAACATGTGATAACATAGCCTGCATTAGTAGGGAACAAAAGAAAAAAGGGATTTTATTACGGCCAAAATGCAAAAAGGTTTTGCAGGTGAGAAATGTCTGAATGTCTTTGATCCGACCATTAGAGGCAGGTCATTAAAATGAATAACAGGAGCAATGACCTCAGTGTTTCAGGCTCATTACTGTAATATTTTGAGAAAATAAGACACAAGCAGAGAGTACAACTGCAAAGATGTAACACGGTATACAAGATTACCCCAATGCCCATGGTTCAAGAGGTTAAGTTGGAGTTAGATCACCTGCAGCCAATATCACAGAAACACATCTGTCCAATAACTGTGTATATTATAACATGTGCATTTTAATACCGGCCAAAAGTTATGACAGAAGTGATTGGTTTCACCATGTTAATAAACAAACCTCCCCAATCTTGAATGATAATCAGCCTACTTATGTGTGTGTGATTGAACTTTATATTTTTCTTTCTGTTCTACACTTTTTTGTTTACATGCAAACTAAAGCACAAGCTAAGGCCAGTATTCCAAAAGTCCTTGCATTATCAATAGTTTGCAGGCTTAAATTGTCAGTTTTTGTCAATATCCACTGTTGTGAGTGACAGACTGGGCTTTTAAAATCTCTTATACAATGTTGATAGTTTGTGTCTCTAAGCCACTGCTCTCTCTATTTCTCTTCCTGGACTTCTCCTCCTCACTGGATAAATTAGTATATAAATATTAAATTTATTAACTCAAATTAGAGCTAGAAACTTAACCTAACACTAACTTCTGCTATCACTACTTTTGTCTTGTGTGGCCCTTGTATTATGCAGTGTTGCCCAGCCTTCCAAAAATGTATGTTACTACTGCATCTTTTGGCTTTCTTCTCAGCTAACATGCGACTTGCTCTGGGCATTTTATACTTTTCAGATGTATTTCAGACACAAAAAGGAATGAAATCATTAGCTACAAGCCTGAGCACTATTTAGCTACTTGTAAACTTGTTTACAAGTCTCTAGCAAACAGATCCCGTCCTGTGTGTGACCTCCGTTAGTTGTGCGAGTGGCGTTGTAAGTGGCTTAAGTGCAAAGCTGTTCAAACTGATGTAGGGGGGTTAACCCTATTTGACACCCTGACCAGTCAGGCCAAAGAGGTGGCACCCCCCCTGCTGTAGCACCATCACCCAATGATCCAGAGAGATCTCCCACTTTGTGTGTGCTCAGCGATTGGTTTAACGGGGCAGAGAGCGTGGCTACGTCTGGAATGTTTCCCAACACAGCCATGACCTCCTTGGATGAGAGGGATTACAAGCTGTGGGAGAGGACCAACCTTTCCTTGCACGGTGAGCAGATCCTCAAAACTGCTGATCAGCAAGCCAACGGGTCACAGCCTGGAAGAACAGGACTAGCCTCTACTCTTCTGCACAATCAGGCTTAACAAGGTTTATGATGTTTACAAAGACCCGCTGACTGACTCCGGTCTGACTAAAGAGCAATAAAAATATTTTAGATTTGAGGTGGAAGGAAAACACAAGTTTTTATTACTGCTTTGTATCTCTGTAGTGTTGTTAAGTAAGACCTTAGAACTTTGCATTTTCTGACAGCAGCTGTGGCTTGATTGAACTATAGTTGAAGCATGTATTATTGCTGAGTTTCCAGCCATGCTCCTTTCAGAATCATGCCCCATTAGCTAAATTACACCACATGTAGACAAAAATCAGATAAGACAATAAAAAATTTGCATGTTTGAAGTTCATTTCCCAAGACCGATTTTTCATTACACGTTGCCAACATGCAGCGGGGTACGCAACAAGAAAAATGTGTGAATTCCCTGGTTGAAACGGCAAACTCTGGGAAGATGATGTGAAACCTTTCGTCATAATTCAGACTGCACTGCACAGCTGTGTGGCCTGGGAGAAATATTACAACAGACAGTAAGTCACACGCAGAAATGTTGATAGAGCACTCTTAATGGAAAATACAGGCTTATTCAACATTTTATTTCAACACACATTCAGAACCAGTGTCCACAGTGCTGCCAGCAATACTGCTAAATCACTGTGCTTTAATCAAAAGTGCCTCCTACAGATCTGATGTTAATCATATCAGAGAAACCCACAAACAGCCAATTATAGCTGCACATTAAATCTCATGCCCCCTGTGAGGTCTTTCTACAACACAATGTGACCATGTGTTCTGTATGTGTGTGGCTGAGCAACGCAAACAAGGTAAAGTGCTGCAATAATCTGTGACTAGTGCGCTTGTACATTTTTGCAGTTTTTCCTGTCCAGATGTATCATAGAAACATTACTATGCAGTTATTCATAATTGCATTCTCAGAAAGAAATGTGAAACTGAGCAGGATAGTATTTTGATTGAAAATTGATAATCACGTAAGAGAAAAATAAGTAAATAAATAAATAAATAAATAAATATCTGGTGAACTGAGTGCTGGTATAATTGTGTGACAGATTATCAACTAAAGACAATAGCATTGAGAGCAAGATGGAGACAAAACCATATTCTGCTCTAGTTCTGACCAGCATTTTTACTGTGGTGTGCTCTGGAATTTGTCTGTACTCTTCTCCTTACTATTGTGTTACCAACATAGTCTAGTTTAATTTAGAAAAAGGTAATGGAGCTTTCTGACATTAGCTAAAAGGTTTTGCAGAGAAGTTGTGATGTTCCTATAAAACCAAACTCCTTCCACACACCATGACAAAACATTGAGCGTGTGTTATAGTACATTCCCCTATATGCTGACATATAGTTACACAGATATACTACATTCCCATAGAGCTTTGCTTAAGGTCTAGAAAAGTAAATCAGTGGAAGATCTTCTGTTAAAGAATGTAGACATATTAGTTTATTTTTATCCAGTGAAATAAGGATACTTTCGTCATTCAGGTTACAGTACTTATTTATTCCTAAATTTAAAAAATAATAAAAAGAATTAAGAAATAATGTCATCTTAGCAAATCAATAAAACTAAATCTGGTCAGTAAACCCAAAACCTTGTTCTAAAGTAGACAACATAAATCTTTTTTTTTTCTTCAAATAGCAACTAAGATCACAACATGGTAGCTGATTTACAAACCAACTCAGAATTTGTAGTTACCACACGACTTGACAAGAACTCTTTTTTTTATTTATTAAGCAACACTAACCATGTTTATGAGGGATCAGCACTAAGACTGGAGCATGTCTTTAACCAATCAAAGTGCTTGTTTGAAACTTCCCGTTGTTTTACAGTTTCCTTTCACTTACAGGGCAACCAGCACACATGCTAAACACAAGACAGACCAACAGTGTTCCCATGATCACTGACCCAAATAAAAGGCAGCTTCTCATATTTTTCTTGACAGCTAAGCACGGGTAACCGCAGTGTCACAGGTCAAACCTGGTAGTTATGCCCACCAAATCCTAAGAACACAGAACCTCTGGTAACACATAATGTGTGCATTTGTTTTAACAAGGTTGTTTTGGTTTTTTTGGTTAAAAATTGGCAGTTGGGTAATAGAAGGAAACATAAAGTCATAAAGGTAAATTAAGCAGGAGCAGAAGGGGACAAGAGACAAATCTGCCACAATGTGCGGGCCACGACAACATGTAAGTGTTTAGTTCTGTTCTTTGGCTGTTTCCACAGTTCTCTGCAAATGCCGTCATCACATTAAAACGAGGAATGCAAGTAACAAGGAAGTTGTGTCATTAGCAAACAAGTTTGGGATAGATTAAAACCAATCAATTTTCTTAATCAAAACCATAAGACGAGGAGCGACAGTCGGTCTGCTGCAGGGAAACAGAGCTGAAAAGGTAACTTTTAGCTTATAAAACCCAAAGTTGATTATGAAGTTGATTACACATCTTCAAAAATGTACAAAAGAAAGTAGGCTGGTAATAAACAATTATTACTATAACAATAAAAATAGGCTGACTGGTTACTGCTTAATCTGAAATAATGTGTATTTAAAACAAAAAGTTCCTTCAGTTAGTCTCCAGGTGGCTGGTTTTACTGTTTGCAAATGTCTGGATCTGCTTTTATGGCTCACTTTTTGTAACAATGCTAATTAGCTTGGATTCAAATCAGGAAAATGTGTCCATTTTCAACTGCATTCCAAATATGTGCAGGTAAGCACCACATGGCTTATAAAGCTCATTTTATTGATTTAAAATTGAGCTTTGGCCTCTAAATCGGGTATTAAAAATAGCAGTTTCTCATATCAGTAATTTTTTGTGTCCCTGTTTTAACTCTAATTTAAATTTAGCACCACTAAAAGGTTATGCTTTTGTCATACAAACCAGAGAAAAGATTACCCAATCAGCAAAACTGAGATAAAATGATCAAGTGTGGATTGCTGTTGTGTGAAGTTTCCATCATAAACATAGTTTCTGTTGAGAATGGAGAGTGCATATGGTTAAAAATGTGTGTTTCTGTGTTCAACAGACCTGGATGTTATGGTATTCTGCTCCTGTGATGCTTCTCTTTGTGTAATAGACAGAGTGCAATAGACACTGGCTAACTTGTTTAGCAGAGCAGTTCATTAGGATTAAAGCATCTTGAACTTTCTCACACACTGTTTGATATAACCACAAACTTTATGGTGTTTTATTGGGATTTTATGTGATAAACCAAGTCGAACTAGTGCAAAAGTAATGAAGTGGAAGAAATACTGCATTTGAAACCAGATATTTACATACACTGAGTAAGAAGACACAATGACGTTTTTTCTCACTAGTTAAATCGGACCAAACCACTCTTGGTCAGAAATACCAAAATTATTTGTTGCCTAAATGCCAGGAAACTTGGCAAGAATTTTTTTTTTTTGGAGAATTGTTTGCAACTTTCCTTGAATTCAAAAGAACATACTCTGCACACCATTCTGAACCAACCCCAACTGTCAAATATGGTGGTGGCAGCATCATGCTCTGGGAGTGTTTCTTTTCAGCAGGAAAGGGGGCGATGATCAGAGATGGTTGGAGTCAAATACAGGACAATCTGGGAAGAACACCTGATGGAGTCTGCAGAAGACTGAGTCTGGCTTCAGCTTCCAGCAGAACCCTAAACATGAAGCCAGGAATACAATGGAATGGATTAAAGCAAAATATATTAGTTTTAGAATGGCCCAGTAAAACATCAACTCAACCAAGAATCTTTGGCAAGATCTGAAAACTGCTTTTCAAAACGCTTTCCATCTAATATGATGTTGCAAAGAAGATGGGCACAAATTTCAGTCACCAGATGTGTAAAGCTGGTAGAGACAAACTCTAAAAGACTAGCAGATGTAATTGGAGCAAAGGGGAATTCCACAAAGTATTGAGTCAGACAAATGGAAAAAGCTATTGATGTGTGTCAACTGGAACATAACTTCCCAACACTGAGACATAGTGATGGCAGCGTCATGCTGTTGGGATGCTTCTCTTTTCTTTTACAGTGATGATAATCTTTAAACTGCATTGGAGGTTCATATTTCTGGAGGATAACAACTTTAAGCATTCAGTCATCCCCACTTTTTTTTAAAACAATGGAATGATGTCCTGGAAATATGAAAAACCTTAAATGGTATGAAAATCTTTGCAAGGCATCCAGGTTTCTGTCTTTGAAATTCAGCCTCTGAGTGTTTTACATTAATTTGGAAGGCAGACAACCTGTCACAGGTTTGAACAAATGCTTCAAATTAAAAACATATTGTGGTCAAACTTCATGAACCCTTTAAAGTTATGATTCTAATTTAAATTCAAAGTAACACCGGGGGACTCTAAAACATAACATATCTGTTTCCTGCAGACTGGAACTGTTTTGTTAGAAGATCTCAAATCTAGAGGTTTTATTTTCTGCTGCCAAATCAACACATAATGCTCCCATCCAACTTGAAATGTTTCCTTTAACATCATTGTCACATAATCATCTGACCTGTATTATAGGTTTGGGCCTGTTTGTTTTATTCTGTCCCCTGGCAGTCAAGCAGAGCTGATGTGACACAGATTCAACAAGGTCTGCAGAGTCAGAGTGTTGTGTATATATATATATATATACAGCAGGTTGTTTGCCTTAATTCAGCAGTTTGGAAACAATATATTAATCAAACAAGCTGTAGACCCAGTATATATTTGCTCTAACAAAGAGGAGTTAATAAATCTGTTGTTGTAATTTGAATTTCCTTTAGGCTAAAAGTTTATTCTAAAATATAATAATTGCACTTGAAAAAAGGTTGATTCAAAGGCTTAGGTTCTTTTAGGATTAAGAACAAACACAACATTTTGCCTCTATTTTTAAGAAAAAGCAATGCATGGTTTTTATTTATGTCAGAAATAAACTTAAAAATTGCGGCATGGCTACTTTTTTATCGTACTTTTATTGAGATACGCTTAAGTAAAATTTGATGCAACTGATTGTTTTTAGAGGTAACCAAACATATGATTAAAAATTTGTGATTAATAATAATAGAGCAGATAAAGTTGTCCACATGGTCATTTTCCTATAGACTGTCAGTTTCCTCTGTAAAGTCAGATCTTTTGATGTTTATATGAATTTCCATCAAACAAATAAATGGGAAAACAGCAGAGAAAAAAGGAGAGAGGAGAAAATAAGTCATATTCAAATAGCACTTTATAAGAGGAGTTCAAGTTTTGCATTACATTCCCCCTTGTTACATTTAATTCATTGTACTTTGTTTCATCCAATTAATTTTTTACAACCAGCTAAAGAGAAACCTGCTGACAAATATTCAACTATTGTTTATTTTCAGGGAGGAGGGGCGCCACAAAGCATTTGGGCTTAAGGCACCAAAATGAACTGGGTTTACACGACAGTAAGTTAAAAGGTTCAAAGTCTTGGGAATTGCTTAGAAAAACACTGATGTTCAACCCAAGCATGAATGTCTGAGAATATCTGCCCAAATAATATTTTCTAAATACTTTGTAGTCACACTCTGGTGTGCCCTTGTATTTCTTCTGTAAATGCCCACAATGTGTTTTTTTTTTTTTTCTATTGAAATGCGGTCTTCAAAGCATTTGATATTCTCTGGGGCGGAAACAATACTAATGGCACCCTTTCACATTGTTCTCAGAATTTCACAAAATTCTTTGTGGTTCGATAATGTGTTTCACGCTGATGGGCTTGTCAGAAAACACAATAGCTTTGGGTGAAAGAATCTCATGTGTTTTTGATTATGTGCTGCCTGGTCCATTGTTTACGCTGCGAGCAGAGAAACACACTGAGTCCAGCTGTTGTGGAATATTTCTGCAGCTGTAACCATGCACCATGCCGTCCCACAGGTTGCACAGCAGGGGTCAGCCATGACTGATTTGTTGCCTTTTCCATCGTCCTATTCTACATTTAGAAGTCAAAATGTTGAAAGGTTATAAAATTATATTTTTGAGGAATTTCTTTTTTTCTTTTTAAACCTAAACTAAAATGATAGTGACATTAAGTTTTAAGGAACATCCTCAAAGAACTGTCAATATGCTTTCATGTTTGGCATAAAGAAAACGGAAACTGGATGCTTATGAATGCTATAATTTAAAGAAGCTCAATTTATTGATACCTACCATTGGAAGCAGGCGTCAACCCCGCGACCCTGCAAGGACAAGCAGAAATAGATCATGGATGGATGAATTAAAAGTGAATTTTAAACATTTGTCTCCTATTTTGTATGCACAAATAGTGCTTATGCATAGACATATGCATAAGCCATAAATTTAATGAAAGTTTATTTTTAAAACAGAGAATGAGTTAACACGTATTAGGTTGGCTTCAACCGCTCCTTGCTAATGATATGTGGATGTTCTTTAAGGCTCCCTAAAATCCCACTCGAGTAAAAGTGGCAACATGTTTACATGTTTCCTCCACCTGCCAGCCAAGGTCTCTGTCAACTTAGTTGCACTCTGTCCACTTTCATCAGGCTGGCATTTGATCTAGCGCAGTTGAACTCGAGACCTCTGACCGGGCTGCAGTATCAAGGGCAACAGCAACCTGAGCCATTAAGAAGGGAGGGTAAAAACTTGCCAGATGATGACAGAGCAACCATTTATCACAGTCACAGAAACATCTGATAATGGGAAGAAGGAAGACTGATTTTGCTTGTGGTTCTCTGAACCTCTTTAAGTCTGCTGTGGTCTACAGATGTGGAGTCTGACTGTGAAGTTAATCACTCACACACACTCAAACATCTCAACAAGACTTCACAAAAATACGATAGTAAAACCCCCTGCTACTGAAAGGTCTATGCTTTTCAGTAGCAGGGGGCACAGTGATGCATATGTGCCTATGTCTTTTAAATCAAAAGTGAACAAATGTGAATAATTACTTGCTCACCTGGAAATGCCTATTAGCAGTTTCCTCTGTCTAAAAAACTTTTACACAGAGACGCATACACACAGATGTAGCCAATTTTGATTCAAGCTGATGCAATCTCTAACTTAACAACAAAGTCATACATCTCAAGTACAGCCATATTCAATAAAGTAAAGCATTATTTAAAAGATTATTTATTCCGGTAACTCATTTCACTAAGTGAAAGACATTCTATGGAGTAATTACACACAAATACATAGAAATGTGAGCTTAAATAGTGTATTTGGTACATAAATAAAGGCTATTGTTTTCAAAAGCTACTTTTAATCTGACTAACGAGATTCTGATGCATCATCAGATTTTTTGAATATGACCTCAGTTTCGGTCCATAGATATCTTTGATATCCACTAGATGTCAGCATTCAAATGCAGTATGAGTACACACTGATTCAAAGATTAATGTTAGTCTTGAATTAAATATTTGCCTTTTCAGTTTGTAGGATAAACGTAATATTTATGGAAACAATTCGGAAAGTATTTATGCGCATACAGAGTGAATAAGTGTTAGTAACATTTCCATTCTGCTATTATAGCAAAAACAGTGATAAGTGAAACAAATACATTGATTAAAAGATACTTTTTAAGAAATAAATGAACAGAAATGGTCCAACCATGATGGAACAAGCAGCTCTCACAGATAACAAATAAGCTCTAAAATTCCTACATTTCTCATTTTCATTTTTGGTATTTGGGTTCATTTCTGCTGAAAATCTTATGGCCCTATGCTAACATATTTGTGACCCCAAATTGGTTCCTGGCCCCTGACTTTGAGAACAACTGGTTTAGATCAAGGAGGGCTGCAAACAAATAGATTCTACAGTTGTCAGATGATTATTTTTGTTGGACTATCAAATAAAACCTCAGAAAAATGTTTAAGTTTTGGGTTTAATGTGACAAAATGTAAATAAAATCAAATAGTCAAGATTTAGTTTAGTTTGGACAAACTTCCAAACACATTTTTATGTCTTGTCTTTTTCTCATGGCAGTGAAACAAAAACACAAAAAAATGCTTAAGACTTTTGGGAGAAGTCTGACATGCAATTTGTGCATTACAACAGAGAACATCATGTTTCCCCCTCTCTTGAATAGAAAGACCCTGCTGTCTCTTCAGATGAAAGAAGGTATCCACTGACAATCAGAAAATGTCAGGCTATCAAAAAAGAAATGAAACGAAGGAGTGAGTCACTTATATGCCCTCCAGTATAGAGTAGAAATATTATTAAAGCTGGGAAGCTGCAGATTTGCAAAAAATTAATGTTCAAAAATAGTGATAGTTTTTCCATCCTTGGCACAATCTTCCACCAAATTATGAATTTTTTCCTACCGTGTTGTGCATTTTGAATTAATGAGGAAATACTTGGAGTTCAGTTAGATGATAAACAAGTTGTGGATCAATATAGCTAATGTGGATGATGTGGTGGCCTGAGATACAGAGTGCTCTTGTGATTTGAACCTGACATAGCTGGATGTTGGATGTTGTTTATTTTCTTGAGTCCAACAGAGTAAATGTAGCCTCCAGGCTTTTTTCTAAATGACCTATTGGTTGTTGTTTTTTTAAATCTCAAGACGGAACTTCTGAGGGACAGAATAACTTTTTCATTTTGGATTTATGTTATTTGTGGCTTTCATTTAGGCACACAAAACAACTGCTAAAGGATGAGCAACATGACATTTTTAATAAGAAAACTTTCTTGGTCTTTTCTTTGATGTTTTCAGTGAGAAACTTTAATGTTCATCCTCAGAGAAAATGATGGGGTGATCTGAAATTATTGTAGCAGCAGCCCCACTGCAGGGCCACACAGACAAAAGACTGCAGAGGCATCAGCAACATCTCATTTAGTTTGTCTCCCACAGAAGAGTGGGAACATCTGAGGAGTCAAAACAGGGAGGAACGCTAGTATTAAATGCTTTTCAGCCTCATGCCAAGACCACAGCAATTATGTGTAATGATCCATGGATAGGGAGGCGCTCATTAGTGAGAACATGTTTGATATAACTAAATATGGTTTCGCCAGTTATTAAATTAAATTGCAACACTCGTGTTGGCAGCCTGGAGTAGCTCAGTTAAGTAAGTTCTGATTGTTTACTTTTGTAGACTTCATCTCTTAGTTTTTTTTTTGTTGTTTTTTTTGATTGAAGCGTTGAATGTTTGGATAATGTTTCCTCTGGTTTTGGATGTTGTGCAGCTGGAAGGTTTTTTCTCTTATTTTTGTGCTTTTAGACAGTTTTTAAAATGTGTACCAGTGGCAGTAATGCATTGTTTTTACAACAAAGAACAGCTGATTAGCATCCCAAAAGCAAGTGAGATGGATTAGCAATGTTTGCCAATAACTTAAAGTGTCCAGAACATGTTACTGTGGAATATTATCTCAACTGACCAAATATTGAGTTGTTAGCAGTCACGACACTGTCATATTCTTCAGTCAGAGGCTTATTCAGATTTGTTGCAATACTGACCGCTACCCAAGGTCTTTTCTCCTCATAGCATCACCATAAACAGCTAATTTTTAAATCTACTTGGATGATATGAGTTATGACAAAATTTAATTTCCCTTTGGGATAAATGAAGTAATTTAATTGGATATGGAGATTTGAAGACACAAATACAGGGATTTAATGTAACAGGACATGTACATTATGGATGTGCAGAACACAAATCTGCAGCAACTGTATGACACTGTCATGTAAATATGAACTTTCCAAGACATGTTTCTGACTCCTTGTTAAATTTCTGGCAGGAATAATGAAGGCAGTTCTGAAGGGTCCAACCTAGTATTAGCGAGGTGTACCTAATAAAGTGGACAACGAGTTTACATGAAATGACAATAAATTAATAACTTGTTACTTTTGCTTTCTTGTAAATTATATTTATTTAATTTCAACTTGTCAAAATACAAAATTAAACACCACCATACTAACCTAGATAATAACAAAATGTTTGAACACTTCTTGACATGCAGAAAGTATATTTAGAGAAAATGTCCACTGCTTTCAAATGTACCTCTTTAGCAATCATCTAATATGTTACATAGTGTAAATCCGAATTATTTCCTAAGTTTTTCCAATAGCTGTCATTTGGTCTGAAACTTTGAGATGAAGGATTTCATTAAAGAGAACTGAGCATCATCTCTATTCCATTGCATCTCCACATGGAAAGAGAGGTGGTTCTGCTGACACCTGTTGGCCCACTGCAGTACTCCATCCATCCATTTTCTTTACACCCTTGTCCCTAATGGGGTCAGGAGGTGCTCAGGAGGTGCTGGTGCTTCTCCAGTCACGTTCCGGGCGAGAGGCGGGGTCACCCTGGACAGGTCGCCAGTCTGTCGCAGCCACTGCAGTACTGACATATAAAAATATGTCCTTCCTTAAGATTTTTTAAAAATCTTTGCAATATGCAATCTGGGACTAACTTGTGTTTTCTGTTTGAGGGAATTTACTATTTTATGTTTGCTGTAATTTTTTTGCTTTTCATATTTAAGAAAAAAATCCAATCAATGTCAGATATTTTGGCTTTCAGTGAGCCTTTCTTCAATGTAAAATATTTAACCTGTAGACACTTGTAGAGTATAGATCTCCATGTGCTGTGTAATAATGTATCTTTAATTATTCCCATTATCAAAACCTCTTAGGACCCCAACAGTGCGAGGTTTCTTGCAACCCCTTTAAAAAAATCATTAAAAAGTGGATGATCCCTCCAGATTCTGGAGAATAAAAGTTTTCTAAATGCTGAGTACATGCACACATCTTCTCAGATGGCATAATGGTAGTTTGTTATTCCTTCTCATATGCAGTGTCCTCTGACAGATTAAAATTATTGTGCAGAATAGTAGTCTGTACAGAAATCCTCCTGACCAGCATGTTGCTGATAAGCTGTGCAATGAAAATCCTAACATTTTGTTCTCATGTGATAAGGTTTTCCAAACTTGCCACAATTTATCCAAGTAGGAATGGTTATGGATCTTAGAGCTGCTCTACTTTATTATGAAGTGGGCCTATTCAAGTGTTACTGCAAGCAACATTTATCTTTAAAATTAAAAGGATTGTCTGCAACCTGGCAGTTCTAACTTCGTGTGCTAAGGAATCCAAGTAAAGTAGAATTTTTTTTATTTATTTATTTTTCCCCCCAGGTAAAGAATAAAATGATGAAGAATTAGCAAGCATCCCAACCATCCATCCATCCATCCATCCATCCATTTTCTGTGCACCCTTGTCGCTAATGGGGTCGGGAGTTGCTGGTGCCTATCTCCAGCTGCGTTCCGGGTGAGAGGCGGGGTACACCCTGGACAGGTCACCAGTCTGTCGCAGGCATCCCAACCATAACAATGCAATTTTAACAGCTCTGTACAGAATGATAGATATAAGAGTGTGAAAGAGGGACATTGGTACAGTTACAGATGAAATAAAAAAAGTCACACACTGTCAAAGATGTAAAATACACACATGCATATTAGCCTTTTTGTCCGGCAAGCTTTGAAATTTGTAGTTTCTTGTCACAAAATAAACAGTTCTACAACATTAGTATAAGTTTTACAGTACATCCAAGTTGTTACAATGCTACAGTATTAAGGAATCACAGTGAAGTAATGTGATGGGGTGAGATGACTGCTATATTAGACAAACTTGTTACACATCATTCCTACCACCCCAGTGTGATCAGTGTTTACCTTCTATAGTCCCATAGATAATTGTGATCCTGCTCCACCTACATTTTACATATAGTTATTCCTACACTGCATCTGACTGGATGGCGTGCCAGCGGGTGGTTTCTGTTTGTCCTGGACCGCAGATTTCCCTCCAGTGCTCCTGTCCTACATCTGAAGCATTGCCGCCAATCAGTACGCGCCCCAGAATACTGTTCTTAGTGTAGAGACGGCCCTGTAACAATGAATCCAGATTCAGTTACTGTCGAGCTTTCATCGATAACTTGTAATTTTAAAGCACACATTTCATTTGTCTAAAACTCAAACCTGCATCACGATAAATTCGAGAGCCAGTGGCAGCTGGGTGATGTCACCAGGTGGAAGGTCAAACAGGAAGGGAGCATTCCAGATGGGGTTTGGTCCACTGGAAACTTTGGTCTCTTTTGTGTCAATTATTTTACCATCCTGATGTAAGTTTATGACAACATAGTGATCTGTTTAAAAAAAAAAAAGGCATTTTTTTGCTTGCTAGTACACACACCTCTTTAATTTGACCTTTGAGTTAAATATTTTATTTCCACCTGCCGGTTTGAGGTGACTAGCTGGATTATATGATCTAGCTACAAGCTAGTTCCTCCAAATGGAACTCAAAATTGGGTATATTTCCTCCTCTGTGCACTTGTCACAAAAATTTGCTTCTGATTGGCTCATCATTTCTATGTGACGACTTAGAGAACATTTTATCTTTTATTCAGTCGCACATGGAAGTGCCTGATACAAAGTTTGTTAGTGTTTCAACAGTCTCTAATGGGTCTTAAGTTATTTTTACTTTACTTATTTTATGTGCTTAAAGTTTCAGATGTACTTTTCCTGAGTTGATTTAAGAAAATTGTTAGTTTTTTGTTAGCCCTACATTGCTCATATACTAAAAAACAAAGGAGTGCATCTTCTTCAGGCAGACAAACTGTTTTAATATTGTTTCCAATGTTAGAACTTGTTTAAAAAGATAAATTAGATTGCATTGTTTCTATCTATAGTTTTCTTCTACAGTAATCAAATGCAATTATTTATCTTATTATTTGCAGGTAATGTTTATTTACAGAAATCTTCCGTTGCTACACTCACATAATCTAAACAAACTTGTTTATTTCCTCGTAGCTCCCACTTTTGCATATCTCCAACATCACCTGGAATATATAATCACTGTTGATAATTCATTTAAAAAACCTTATTAAATTTACTATTATAGAAAAACACTGTGGCTCTAGTCCATATGTTTTGAAACATTTTTTCTTTGTACAGATTCTCCTGCTTCCTCCAATCCTAACCAGAAGAAAATCAGATGCAGCAAGATATGGCATAGACAAGAGGGGAAATGACTTCTGGGCTGATCAGTTTCTGATTTGATTATGCCACACGCCAAACAACGAACTGGTCTGCGTGACTGCAGCTGGACTAAGCAGGGGACTGACACACATTAATATTAGCCTTACCAATTAAGGGAATGAACCCAACTTTAAACTTATAGCGGACTAAAGAGATGCAGGCAGATTTAGCTTTAAGACACACACACGCACACACACACAAATAATACACATGCACTATAAAGTATAGGCGGTAATGTTAACTAGTTGGTTAGATAACTAGTGTTAACTAACTTTGAAGAAGGCTAGATTCATTCGTGACAATACTGTCACAGTAGTCATGATTGAGACACACACACACATTTGTAAGGTAAACAATAAAGATAATACTTATACGTAAGAGTTCTTGCCATGTAAAATATTATTATTCAGGGGTAACACTTAGGACTCAGTGTGTATGGTTCACAAAATAATGTTTTCCTGACAGTCACAGCTGGTAAGAAACAAAGATTCCCATTAAATTCCATAGGAAATGAATGCGGGTCATTTCTGACCCACTCACCGAAGAATGGGGTAGTAATATAAAACATGCTATTTCTTAAAAGGTATAAAAGGTAAATTTGAAAATTTTAATTCCATGATATCAATAATATGTTTTTTGAGGAATACCTGGAATATTAAGTGATGAAAACTTTTCATTAGAAAGATATTGCAAAAAGATGACCTCATCGGGTCAAAAAGGACCCACTTACGCGTCAGAGGGTTAACCTTCCCTACAAAGTAACTAAGCATTTGGATATTTACACAGTTAAAGTGTCCATACACATGCATTTTCTTGTTTAGATGTGAAGTGGATCTTCACCTGGAGTGCCTGGGATTCGTGTCAGCTTGACCAAATTTTCAGCCTTTCGAACCATCACTTTGATTCGCTGAGCCAGGGTCTGGTACTGTAGCAAGATGTACAGTTGGCCCAAAGTCCGTGGCATGCAGATTGAGCTTTTCCTGCATCCCTGAGTCTCCTGAGAACTGAAACTCTGAGGACAAGTAATAGGGAAGATCTACAGGTTAAATAAACAAAAATGTCATGACTCTCGTGGGAGGAAGAACATTATTTTTTTCTCTACAGATGTGCACTTTATATTCTTTTGACGACAGAAAATATATAAACGACAAGTAATAACTGATTCAAGTCATACATAATAAACTCTTCCCATTCTAAGCTTATCTACATTAAACTGCGAGCCACTTAAAGCTAATAGCCATAATTTTTTTCATTTTTCTTGCTTTCATTTGGTCACCCATCAAAAACAATAGATGTTTATGTTCTAAGTCACTTTAGATAAAAGCAACAACTGATGTGCACTTCTCACTATAATTTCCATCTGATTTTATGTCAACTCTGATCAGATTGAACTGTGAAAAGTCCAATGAGTCACTTTCTGCTGTCAGATGAATGATTTTATGCCCAACAGGGACTGCTTGACTGCCTGGTGATTTTATTCAACAAGTATTTTTCAGCTCACTGCTGCTGTCACTATCATTTCACCTCAGATAATGTCACTCAAATGAACAACACCTTTTTAAGTAACAGTTTTAACTCAGCACCGGGATGCTTACTTTTCACTGTGAATGTAAATTCACTTAGTGTGTTGATCTCAACAGATGCCTTGTGTAAGTAACATAGAAAGATGATAGCATCACCCTCCTACACATTTAGTACTGTAACATGCACATACGTTGTAGGGTACTTTAACCTGTACATATAAAGAACCAAAGAGAGAGTATTATCACTTCAGCATTTGCAAAGAGGGAGAATCATAGCAGTGCCTCATAACAAATCCAACTTGCCTCCCTGCATCAGCCTGGTTTTATTGAAAGCGGGGTGGGGGTCGGTCATAAAACAGAAATTTAAAGATAAGGAGTAGTGGTCCCCCTGAACTGGCTGAAACCGGTTTCTCCAAGAACAGATTGGTCCACCACACCCAGCTTCAGCTAACTGTGGTTTTGCTAAAACTGTGACTCTATGTGGACAGTACATCTGCCTGTATGAAAGCGGGTGGGTTTTTTAGATAAATAACTGACTGTTTAATTTGCAAAAAATGCTTTGCAATCTTTCCTTCTTTCTCTCTTTCTTTCTTTCTTTCTTTCTTTCTTTCTTTCTTTCTTTCTTTCTTTCTTTCTTTCTTTCTTTCTTTCTCTCTTTCTTTCTTTCTTTCTTTCTTTCTTTCTTTCTTTCTTTTGTTCTTTCTTTCTTTCTTTCTTTCTTTCTCTGCTGACTGAGATAAACATGACATTTGCTGTGGATGTTTTGGACACTCACATTAAAAACTGAGAGCATGCAAACAATCACAGAAAATAAACTATTATTGATTGGCCTCTACTCAAAATGCCTGTAATCCCAAAACCTTTTATTCCAACAAAATGTCAAAACAAGAAATGGTAGATGAATTATTGCCAGTAACCTCACTGGTTACATTACAATGATTACAAAAGTGATGTAGTAGTTCATATTCAGAATGGGAAGACATCAAAGCTGGAGCCACAGAGCCTTGAACAAATTACACATCACTCTTTCTCTGTTTTCCAGGAGGCAGAGCAACCTTGCTTTTTCAATAGCCAGCCCACATCCACCTGTTTACATTCAGCAGCTGCTCTTACCGAGACTGTGGAAGAAGATGCTATGGAATGGAATCAATAGTCTATAACTGGCCATTATATAAAGGGGAAGGGGACAGGAAACGGGCTTTCCCAACAAGAACAGTGGTGCTCGTGAGTGAATACAGTCCATTGAAGCCTCAGGCTCACCCCCCACCAAAAGGCTGTTATTAATGCCTTTTGGCAGCATTGCAGCTGAGTCACAGAGAGCACTGCGTGGGCGCTCATCCAATTTGTTTCACTCGGCCTGTTTGTTCTGCAGTCACTATCAACAAAATCCCCATGACTAACATCTATGGAAAACTGGCTAATGGCATAGCTGATTAGATGTTGGATGTGACCATAGATTTAATATGTTATTTAACAGGGTGCGAGAAAACTTTCCCTATCCATTAAAGCAGCTGAGAAGATTTTGCAAAGACCTTGGGAAGACTTTCATTTTTTTTCAGTGAATCCATGACTGGAACACAAAGTAAACAAAAGCAAGAATGAAACAAAAAAACACAGCAGCCCACAAACATTTTTTTTATTGTATAAAAAATATGGTCATGATAAATCATTTTATAAATCATTTTTTTAGATTATTTCTAATAATGTGATATTTATATTGTGCAATTTAATTGAAAATATGTGAAATGAAAGCTTTTTTAAACTGCATCTAATTTCGTTTCAGCATTCAGTCTATTTTTTTTGAGGGCATCAGCATCTTTCTGTTGATTTGTCAGAAAATGAACTGGAATGTCCTCCAAAGTTGTTTGCAACTCTGACTACCCCAGTTACGATTTGTAAGGTGGATTTTGTGTTTCAATATGGCCACTCTACGTATCAACAGTAGTAAGATGTAATGAAAACACGTTTATGTTTCAAAACACACATGCAACTGAAACTCTAAACTGAACAAATTAAAAGTGGTGTTTGCTTATGGAAAGTAAAACTTAAAGTTTTGTTTGCAAGAGCTACTGCAAACTCTATTTATGGGTCTCTCCATGTTGACATTCCAATTTCTGAAGAAAGCTGTTACTTCAGCTCTGACATCCAACCCAACTCCATGTTCCCACTTCCCAAGTAACTTGAATGCAGCATATTTTCCTTTCACTTCTCAATAACAAACAAGTCCAATCAGAAAAAAAAACAGTAAAATATATTGATGTTTGCAATCATACAGTTCAGGAGATATGAAAACTTTTTCAAAGTGAGGTACAGTACCTGCTCTGTGTAACATAATCAATATATAAGCAAAGTACTTTTTTATTTTTCACTTTTGTGAGAGAAAACAACTTTTTGTAACAGTGTAGGACTCAGAAACATTACAACAAAAACACAAAATCCTAGTATTTTTTGTGTAGTTTGTAGTGCAAATATCTGAAAATACTTAAAATAAGACAATGTTAACTTATAAGTAACTTTTCAGAAAGAAAGAGGAGCTTATTTTAAGTCAATAATTCCTCAATATTGATGAAAAAGTACTGAAATAATCTGCCTGTGGAATAAGACATTTCCCATATTATAAGTGAAATAATCTGCCAGTGGAACAAGTACAATCGTTTTCATCAATATTAAGAAATTACTGACTTAAAACAAGGTAATTTCTTGCTGAAAAGTTACTTGAAAGTCAGTTTTATCTTATGTCAAGTGTACTAAGATTTCCACCAGAAACTAGACCAAAAATACTCAGATTTTGTGTTTTTGCAGTATGTAGGAAACGTCTAATTTTGGTATCTGCCTCTAACACACATGTAAGACAGTTTTTTAAAGCTCTTTTTCTATGTACCTTTTTCAGCTTGATTTTGCTTGGGATGAGCTGCTTGGTGTAGGTGGTCTTGGAGTCAGACTCCCACTCAATCTCCTCACAGGGTAACTCCACTTCCCCCAGAGCGGCCTCTCTCAGCCCAGAGAAGTCCCTGCTGTACACAGCCAACCTCAGGGTACAGGTGCAGAGCTCCTCCACAGAGCCCACGTGCAGCACAAAGCTCTGGCTGACGAGGTCTGGGCAGAGACTGCGCCGGCGTGGGGCTGACTGCTGGAGCAAGGGGTGAAGTGGAGGGAGGCTGGCGCGAACAAATACCCCACTCCGTCTTCTAGTGTCCCCAGAAAGCCCCAGGATGTTGACCACCAAGGTGCCAGAGCTGGAGCTAAAGAGCAGGGAAAAGTGCAGAAGAGGAGCTGGTTTGGGTGAGGCAGAGATGGAGTTGGAGCCATACTGAGGGTGACATGGCTCCCCCTGCTGGCTGCTAACGCTGGGAGCACCTGCTGTAAGCCGACTGCTCTCACTGAGAGCATAACTTTCTCCACTAACAGTTCTGCGTCTGCCTATCACCCAGCGGGATTTAGATACAAAGCCGAGCTTGGTGAGGGAGGGCAAGGAAGCCCTGCCATGACTAACAGCTTTGCTGGGAGAGCAGGGCAGAGCAGAAGTACTAAGGCGCCGCATTGGGAAAGTAGCTCTGGAAGACTGAGCCAGCTCAGCTGCTCTAGGAGGGCTGTTGTCGAATGGGAGCTTGCTGAGGTCATCTTCAGATGGAGAAAAGCTACTTTTAGAAGAAGGGCACTCCAACACATTACCATCCAGCTCTTCGTACTGCTGTTTGACAGGCTGAGAACACGGAGAGTGACTTAATGTCACAGTCACACTCTCAGCGGGATGAGGGGACAGAAAAGCTGCTTCTTTGTCGTCAGAGGAAAGGCTTTTTTGTTTGCGACAGCAAAGGATGCAGCCAAGAACCAGACAGTAGCAGAACACAGCCAGACCCAAAGCCAGCACAACCTGCAGGTGGACTAGAAAACAAAAAGTCACAAATAGGCATGATAAAGGAGGCTAAATAGTTATTTAGTTTAAAAAGTTAAAGTATTACAGCAATATTTGGTACCAATTAATAAATAAACATAACACTTATACTAGAAAAATTGCTGTTCCTAGCAAAACAGATGTGAGAATGCAAATCTGCAGAACGATTGCTGAAGAATATGCAAGAAAAAGCAGAACACAGCATAAGAAGTAGGGAAAAAGTAGAAGTAAGCTACATTTTGATATATGAATTATCACAATTGGTTAAAGTTAGCAGAAGTAGTGAAACACAGTATAACGTACGAACATTGAATAATAAATAAGAAGAAAGAGAAACAGGAACTAATGCAGCAATGCATTCTCACTTATAAAGAGAAAAAATAACTTAAAAAGTGAGAATGGATTCTCACTGATATTGTGTCCTTATTTATGTCACAGAAAATTCAGCCATAATAAAAAGCTAACTGTTGTTTGTATGATTAAGGCTGCAGGAAAGGAAACACAAGCATTAGGATTAGCATAGACTGACAAATGAAATCGTCTCCAGAGTTTGACTCCAAATGAAGATGAATTCATTGCAAGAGGATCCTGCTGAAAACCATTATCTTGTTTCGTCTGCAATCTGTGTGCTTGATGAAATCAAAGAGGAAATGTTGTAATAATTAAAATGATATAGTTGGCCACTCTAGCAAGACATCTGTGCTTGTTTTTTGTTTTGTTTTGATTTATTGATTTTTTTGTAGAGTTTCAGTTTACATTTTCAAAATCATGGTTGAGTCATCCATTAGGTGTCAAAATAAAAACGTTTAAAAACTAAGAATAAAGACCAATATAGCATTGATGTGTTTTGCATTACAATCCCTGACTTTATTTTCCGCATTTTCACAGTCATCTCTATTAGCATGTAATTGTACATTTATTTTTTAGACTTAAAAGAGATTGGAGCCACATAAGCTGCTGTGGTTATTTAACGTCACACAGTGGGGGTGTATTAAGATGACTCATCCTCCATAATTGGATTTTTGTGAAAATAACATCAGCCAACGACCGTGCTGAGATCAACAAATACTAAAATGTTTTCTCTGTCAATAGTAAAGTTAAAATACATTTCCATGAGGACAAAAAGATTAACTATAAGCTGATGTAGCCTGAGGTGTGTTCCTCCCATAAAAAGATCATCGCATCAGACCATAAAAGCTCCTGAGAATGAAACCAATCAACATCCATAAAGATGAGATCACTATTCATCAAGAGAGCGTTAACTCTCCCAGCACAGACCCAGCAGCCCCATCAGAGAGAGTAACTGGCAGCTCCTCTCCATTAAGAGATGAATCTACTGAGAAGCAATGAATCATACTAATAAAACATAGTCTGAATCTAAATTAGCTGTTAGAATGACAATATAATAATACAATTGGTGTACAAATTTGAAATCATTTTATTTAGGAAGACTTGAAACATACCCTTGAGAAACTAAACTCTCTAAAGCTTTATATAAACTTAAGCATGTTAATGTTGCTTTAAAAATAATTAAACTGATTTTACATTTAGTTTATATTTCAAAAGAAATAGAATATTCAGTATCTCAGTTTGTTTTGCTGTTTTTATTATAAATGATTAAGTAACTGGATAAAATTAATCTTGAAAAAATACTTCTGAAGGCTCCTAGTTTCTAGTGGTGCATCTAGAGTGCTCAAAGTACTTTTTAGTACAAATAGTCCTATAAGTACACCTGCTTGTTTGGTTTTTGGTGCTTTGCCTCACATGTTTTTCTTCAGTGGTAAGCAGAAAAACATATCATCAAAACACAAAGGTTTCTAGATTATCTGACAACCAAAAATATGTAGGAGTTTATGAAGAGCACCTGGATTTTCCTTCTCCCATGCATGACTTGAAAACCAGCTGCATCATCTGCGTTCACAGCCAGGAATGGCCATAAAGCAGAAAGGCTTATGATGTCTCCAATTTAACCAGTTAACAACAAATACCGTGCTTTCATTTGAATGATCATAAAAGGTATAAAATTAAGACTGAGGTACAAGTGTGTGACAAATGCAACATTTAAAAGGCAGCATCCCATTCAGCCGTGCACAAGTCATAAAATTGAATCCTCCAATGTTTTTATGCACTTTATAGAGTATTTTATGTTCTACATTATATTTACATGGCATGGTAAGAGTATGACTCTAGTTGATGTGACAACAGCGAAATTTGGTACTCATGAAAACAAATTAAGAATTTCCAAAAAGGAAAACGGGTTAAGGATTTGAGGGCTAACATCTATATCACCATTTGTTCAGCCTCAACATCCATATCAGAATCCATGACTTCTTGCGAATTCTGAGTCATATTCTGCCTCAAGCGCAAAAGGCTTGAACTCCGGTCTGATCATTGTTCTGCTCTCAGGATCATTCCTCAAGGAAAAGCTGTATCGGGATGAGAATAAGTCAGAACTCATGCCTGAATCTATTATGGATGGCTCGTCCATCCCCCAGAAAGTTTTTGAAACAATTCTAGTTGTTTATTACAATTATTTGAGCTTAGTATCAATCTTTGCAAATAGCATTGACATCAGAATTATTTCTTAAGCAGTTTCAATCATACAAACAACACAATTTTCTGCTGGACACAGAGTCAGCATTACTGACGAGGTTTGTGCACAAACAAAGAATTTGATTTCACACACTCAGAATACAGATATAGAGTTTGTAATATACACATGAATTTTGTAGTAAAAAAAAAAGTACTTGCTTTTGATATTTTTAAGAAATATTGAAGCTAATATTCACTCTCCTGCAAAATGTATTTTTTGTCAATTTTGTGCTCTAAATGAGTTATGTCAAAAAAAATAAAAAATACTGCTATCAGGGCCAGTCATTGAACATGACAGTAATTTCTAATCTGAGCAGTGCCAATTTAGTCAGTAAGGAAAACATGCATTTACTTTGAGAGATTAATTAAGAAGTTGCAACAGCTGTTATGTTAAAGAAATAACATAGTTATATATTATATTTATTTACCCATTGAAGTTTATTTTTTCCGTCTCATTTTCACACTCAAGAACTTGGAAACGAGCATGATAAGATATTTGGAATAGTCTCCCTTTTTATGCTTTAGAATCCGATATTGCAAAAGTAACACGTGATAAAGTCTTATAAGGAAAACATATCGTACCTCCCAGAGAATACGACATCTTCAGCGTCTGAGGAAAGCTGGGTCAGAGCGAGCGGAGCATCCCGAGTGCGCAGCGATCTGAAAGCGATCTGACAACCAACCAGCAGCTGCTTCATCTTCTGAGGAAACCTGCGTCAAGAAGCCCCACCTTCTTTCATTTTAATATTACAACTCTTCTACGAACTCCTGTGAACCCTGTGTCGGGAACGCGCACTGCAGCCAGAGAGGCGCGGATCCGACTATTTTGACGGCGCTTCTGATCGATTCCTCGGTAAAACGACTCAAGTCAATGTTCAGTTTAATTGACATCTGCTGTTAAAAACAACAACAAAACTCTATAATAAGTAAATAAGTAAACCTGGTCTTGTGTGACGTTCTTCTTCTGTAAATTTGCATTTATGTTAAACAAAATATTTATCCTGAGATGTATGAGAACATAGTTCTTCGTGTCGTGCTTCTCTTTTCTCCTTTTCAAAGGAGAAACAAATGCCTGTAAAAACCATGGGATAGAAAATAACCAATCATCTTGAAATTTAGGACCCACAATCATACCATCACACACACAAAATTCTTGCTCTTTATCCTCAAAGTTACCCACCAAATATTTCAGCTTTTTAAAAATAATTTATTCCCCCTCCATAATACGGAAACAAATTAATTTACCTGTCTACTACTTACTCATACAAGCACACAATTCGTTTTATTTTATTTTGACTTTTTGCAACACAGAGTGAAAAATAAATAAATAAATAAATAAATAAATAAATAAATAAATAAATAAATAAATAACTGGGAAGCGGAAGGAAATGAACAGATGATTTTTAAGTATGTTACTCAATGCAAACAATTGTCATTGCAAGTTACCTAATTACTGAACATGTTCTACTTGTGTGTAATGTGAGCAACAGAATAGAGTTGTGGAGACGTTTATAAACTGAAACTATTGATTAATTTCCCAAAATTTAGAACATTTAACAAAGAGCTGCTTCTGCATCATCTAAAAACGGAAAAATTATGGCACAACTGCAAACAATATATGTTTGTCCATCTAAACTTACTGGCTGGCCAAGAGATCAGTTATCAGATGAGGATTAAAGAGGCCCAAACTAATTCTGGAGGAGCTGCAGAGATTCACTGCTCAGGTGGAAATATCTGTCAAATGGACAACTACTATTTGTGCACTCCACAAATCTGGACTTTAATTGAGGTCATTTTTTAAAAAAGTGTAATAAGTAAAGCCACATAGGAAACACAATAAATGTGTGAAAAAGAGAATCCAAAAATAATCTTTTTAGTCTATGCGCAAAACATTGTGTAGTAAGAAAAACTGACATTGCACATCGCTCTAAGTTGTTAAAAACAATAAAAGGCTTTAGATCAAATCATACTCGTGTCAGGATGGCCAAGTCAAAGTCTAGATCTAAATTCAGCTTTGAGCTTAAACACAATTTATTTAATTTTTTTAGTCAAGGGTATGATGAATACTTACGAATAGGAACAAGATGCTTAATTCTATTGTTTTCTGCATTCAAGCCACTTTCTTGTCATTAGTTCATTGGCCTCAATGTTTAGAAGTTTATATCTCACTTGACTGAAGTTTGTTGCCTTAATTGATTATCTCAGTAAATTATTTCATGTTCCAATTTGAAGGTAGCATCTCTAAAAAATAAACACATCAGTTTAGGTTCAAAACAGTGAAATTACTCAGTGGTTTAAAGCGTAAAACAGACTGAGATGAGTGTTTCATTCCAATAAAGGGATAAGTAGAATCTGTCTGCTATACTTCCAATTGCCACTAGATGGCGGTTTTGTTTTGAAATCTTCAGGAAACCAACTCATGTTATTGGAGCTTAGTTAAGTTGTGGGTTTTTGACAACCCTTCCCACCTGAGTTAGTTCGAAGGTGACCGACGGACGGACTGATTATTGACTTAATTGCTTTGACAAAAATGTTCACTTTACTGCTACTACTTTTCGCTTATTGTTTAAACGAAGCGAACTTACATTCCCCGAGGATGGTGTTCAAATACACAGGTAAGACATATTTCTATTTCTGTTTTTTCTTTTTTTTAAATGGACTAAGTTTATCTACTCATATCAGCTGTTCACACGAGAGCACGATGTTCACTGCAGTCAGAAAGTGAACGATGCGAGCTATAAAAACCTTGCAATTGACAGGAGGAAGCTGGAATCGATCTCATAACTTTAGGATTTGAAGACTACTCTTCCTACTGAGCCTGCTGTAAAGAAAGACAAATGATATACATTTTTAAATCCAATATAAAATCAGATTACGGTATTTTATACCATTACTGTATAAAATACAGCAATGGCTGTATAAAATACAGCAATGGCACCAAATTGCAAGATATACGTTTAGTCTACAGCTACAATATACAATATTATATTTATAATTGCCTGTAGATGGGTGGCAGTGCGGCACTCCCTAATCACCATTAAATGTACCGTATCATGCCAAACAGTTTTTTTCAGTCCGATCCCAGAAGAGAGTTTTGAACTTAATCCCCTGTGTTCAAGAGCAAAGACTTTAATCTTGAGTTTATCTTGGTGCCTTGTGAGTGCATAGATCTTCTCAATTAAATGTTGTTCTACTCTGAAATACTAAATTCAGATATGAGGGTAGTTGTCGGTCTTGAGTTTAACAAATAAAATGTTTATATTATAAATTCAAGACCTGCTTATAAGTGAATATGGAGGAGCATTTTGATGTGTTTATGCATATTCTAGTGGGCTACGTTGTGATAGACAAACTCAAAATAGTGCATAATAATAATAATATGTAGGGAAAACCGTGGTTTGTCTATGCATAAAATAAAATTCATTAGATATAATGTGTTAGTAATCACCATTCTGCTACATTAGAAGCAGAACAGGAATCATAGCTGTGCCACCCAGCCTTGCCCATCTGAACACAGTCATGTCTGCCAATTTTTCTTTGAAAATGTAAAAAAAAAAATTATTTGAAATTTGATGATTATTTGAACATCAAATTTCAAATAATATTGGCGGAACGTGAAGAATCTCATCAGTCCCAATTTTTTTTTTTCCACCTTAACAGGATTTCTGCCTTCTGTTTAGTTTCTTCCATATTTCCATCAACTATCACCAGCTTGCCTCGCTACTGACAAAAAGCCTCCACACAGCATGATGCTGCCATCACCATGTTTTATCATAGCAATGGTGTGTGCAGGCTGGTGTGGATATTTCCACCAAAACATAATCGGTGAATGTGAAGTGAACATCACAGAAGCAGATAATGTTTGTGTTAATATTGTTGGTAATTCAGTTAAAATAAAATGTGTGTCATATGTTTAATAACCAGTGATTGTGGTATGATCACATGGTTTCTGGTGAAAGATGATTTTCCATAATTCCTT
The DNA here is from genome assembly GCA_903066825.1 of Alfaro cultratus. Taxonomy (NCBI): domain Eukaryota; kingdom Metazoa; phylum Chordata; class Actinopteri; order Cyprinodontiformes; family Poeciliidae; genus Alfaro; species Alfaro cultratus. The sequence goes on along the minus strand of CAEFZX010022146.1, from coordinate 144,697 downwards.
AAACGCTCAGTGACGTACACCTACCTATAATGTGCAGCAACAAATGTGATGATGATGTATGTGTATATATCAGATATAAACCGTATGATCAGAGGGAGGAATCATCAGCAGATCTGAGCTTTATTATAAAAATCTTTACTTTCTTAACAGATGTTCTTCATATTCATTCCACATTAAAAGCTTGGTGTGTTATTAGTTTCATAACTTCTTGTTAAAGTTTGTAACATGTTTTGATCAAAAAGGAATATACATCAGCAGATCACTTTGGCTGCAGATGTCGATATATAGCAAGGCTGATATTTCCTCAACTTGTCCTTGTTTGCAGAGGCTCCAGTTAAAAGGTTTCCATTGCGTGAACAAAATTTTCCAGTTCAGATTCTCTTGGGAGAATGGCCGGCTGATGTTACATCTGTTGAAAAGAACAACCTGACTTTCTACAACTTTAATAACACTGAGAAGGTAGTTATTACATTTACATCTGAATAAAACTGAGAAACTTAAGCCGTTTCAGAACTATTCTGTCAGTAAGATTAATTTAGAAGCATATCGTCCTTCACAGGATCCTAAAGACATAAAGATCCAGTGGAAGGATTGCCCCCGCAATGTGAGCATCACAGAAGTTAATCTATTCCGGTTCCTGTTCCAAAGTTATAAAGAAAAATGTTCTTTTGTCATCTAGGACTGCAAAATTGCAATAGTTCATCAGAGGGAAGAAGGAATGCCGCTGTTTGTTTGTGCGACCAAAGGCAGGACAACAGATTGCTGTGACCTGGTAGGAAACTGCAGAAGTGTTAACAAGAATAGTTTTGCAGAACAAGTTGTGTTGTATTTCACATTATGATAAGAAGACAATAGCTCAGCTTATTATAAAAACAATTTCATCAAGACAAAAAAGGTAATGTTCCTGTTTTTTGTTTCAAACTACTGGAGGGATGCAAGAATATTTATTGTTAAATCACATTGTGTTGCAAGATTGATTTGTTATTCCTCTTTTTTTACAGGACTCATCAGGGTCACTCACATGTGGTAAGATCGGCTACATTAAGGAATTTAACATTAAGGAAGGTGAAAAATCTGTTCTTGATGGTGAGTTTATTTTTATAATCTTTTTTGTTTCGCTCAGCTGTTTCTGCTTTATGTGTTTTCACATCCTGTCAGATTTAAATTCTCACAGGTACATTTACTCTCTTCATCCTTATAGGCGCTGTATTTCTTCAATGTCTGTGCTATTACTTGATTCTCTCAGCTTGGTTCTAATGGTATTCTCTTTCGCTGTGCTTCTAATCTATATAGAATTTGTCAGATGGTACCTCAAATTTGAATCTGACCTACAATATGCGCCTGTTCTGTTTCAGAAACTGATGCAAAAAGAGATCTATACCTTACATCCTCTGGAGCTCACGAGAATGTTGGCATCTACAAGTTTGGAAGTAAAAGAGTGAGACCAGCCAATCATGAGAATGGTATTTACACACAGTACAAAACTATTTTAGCCCTTTAACGTTACATATTTTTCAACATTAGTAAATATACAGAGTATATATGGTGTTTAATTTTATCTCAGGATGAATCCAACTGTTTAATGAAGGCCTGTTGGAGAACATTAGTGAAAAAAAGAGTATCAAGAAGATGAAGGAAAACATCAGGCAATGTGGAGAAAGATAAAGGAGGCGTGGGTCTCTGCAGAAGATTTGAGACATCCTCCAGCAGAACAATGATCCTAAACCTACAACCAGTCCTGGAATTATTTAGATCAAATCATATTCATGTGTTGCAATGGTCCAGTCAAAGTTCTAACCTAAATTCAATTGTGAATCAGTTGGGGAAACTTGAAAAATGTTTTTTTCACAAATGATCATCATCCAATCTGAATTGACCTTAAGCTACTTTCCACACAAGAATGGGAACAATATTCAGCCTGTAGATGTGCAAATCTATTAGAGTTCTTGAGCAGATGCCCCACGTCTGCTCACCTGAGCTTATAAAGGTGTTGTGACATCAGCAAGATGGCTTCCAGCACCATATGAATCCTGGAAGATGCAGTCTGATCTGATCGCTTTGAAAAATGGGTTCCAACATCCCAATTATGATTGATGTTTTATGTTGGGCAGTCACATAAAATCCCATTAAAACCCTCTCAATTTGGTGACTGATTGACAATTTTTGTTTTATTTAATCAAAGTCTACATTCTTTTGTTTTTCTGTCTGTAGAGCAGTACTATTTGGGATTGGTTCTGAGCAAAAGAGAAGACAAGCCATTGCAGAACAAAGTTTATTCTTTCTATAAGCAGAAAAACAAAGACATAAGCCCGGGCACTAACATGTGGCTCCCCTTTGTCAGCCAAGTTTGCATGGTAAGATACTCAGAATGAGAAAATGTAATCAGATTCACTGCTTACGCTAACCAAAATCTGGATCGGGATGATTGATCACTCATCTGGTGGCTGTTTCCAGGCTGATATGGGGGGTCCCAAGAACAATCTGCAGTTTAGTTGGACGTCACTGATGAATGCAAGGCTCTATTGTGGTAACGCAGGCAACAAACAACATTTCTTTGAGCTGGTAGATGTGGCTACTGTACATTCAGACCGCTGGTGGGACACCAGAGTTTATGCACTGTTCAGAAATGAATGGTAAGATGTCAATGTGCAAGAAGTCACATTGAAAAATGAAACTTTCTTATTGTTATATTGACTGAAATCAAAGCTATGTAAAACGTTACATGAAATTTAAGTTGCTCACGTTTTGACATGAACTTAAATTAAATAATGTGCTGTTTGTTAAATCTATGGACTGCCTGGAGTGTTTCTCTGGCACTATTTAAAAAGGAAGCACTTGTGGTATAACCAGAATGACTTGTCAGCTGTTGTTTGCATAATAAACATTTGCACGAATCATGTGCAGTCATGAGCAAACAAGACACAGCCGCATACACACATTGTGCAGAACGAAATGTGCAATATAAATTCTGAGCTACAGAAAGAGGAATACTCTATATGATCTCTGTGCTTTGGTTTTTGAAAAGCTGTCAACATAGTCATTGCTAACACTTCCTCCATTTGTGCAGTTGACTTTCCACATTGTTTCTTAACCACTTTCAGGTCTGCAATCTTTTTTAATCCAAGAGCAACTTCTTTTTGCAGCAGTGTCTCTGTGAAACTGCTGACTGTCATTTCTTTATGCAGGGGCATGAGTGCTGTGTGCATCTACACAATAGGAGACATTGAAAATGTTTTCACCAGCTCTCCCTTTATTGATTCAGACACGAACGATGAGGACAGGAAAAAGGTAAACAAGTGAAACTAATTTGTAATAGGAAATGCTCCATCTAGTGTGCAGGCATATCTCAAGAACTCAGAATAATGTCCAAAGTTAATTTATTTTGATAATTAAATTCAATTGCTCCATTACATATAGAGTAATTTATTTTAAGTGTTTATGTCTAAAAATGTTTAAAAAGCATTTGTAATGCTAAATCAGTGTCTTATGTCCTACAAGATCACATAGAAAACCACTGACTTGACACTTGTCCAGCAGATGGTCACTGGCACCCTCTTTAAGTAGGGCAAGCTACAGATGGTCATTGCTCAAGAAGCTGGTCATTCAGGATGTTGTTGCCACACATATTGACAAACAAGGAAAGCATGTTAGAAAATGTGCACCAGCAACAGGAATAACTGCAGACTTGAGAGGATTGAAAAAGGAAGCCTGTTTTAAGTGTTTGAGGGACATTCTTAAAGTATGAACTGCAGCTAGAGCCACTCCTTCAAAAACCACCACATAGTTGTATCTAGGACATCAACTACATATCAGCTAGTTAGCTTGATAGTTGAGTTCACTCAACTCTCAAACCAGAGACAATATCAGAAGGATCTGATCTTGAAAAACAATTTGACTATTTCTCAGATCTAAAGTTCACTTTTCAGATGAAAGCAAATTTTCCATTTCATTCCATTTTATGAAGTCCCAAGTCAGCGCAACAATCTTCCAGTAAATCTTACAGCACTCTATGCTTCCTGTTTTTGTAGAGTTTTGTAATGCTAAAATTTTGTGGCATTCTTAATTTTTGGGTTTTTATTATCTAAAAGCCATCATTATCAAAATTACCACAATAAATGACAGAATTACATCACTCTGTGTAATAAATGAGGTAAATAATTTATGATATTCTTACTTACTGAGATACACCTTTATTATCTAGAAATTATTCCATGTTTGCATTATAATGAGTTGCAATTACTTCAAGTTACAAATTAAACTGGGAATATTTCCTTTCCTGTGACACCTTCTCAGTACAAGTTATTGTATTTTGAATTGTAAATCAGTCTATCTGTATCTGTGGAAACAAAAAGCTTAACAGCACCTCAGGGAGTCACCTCTTAATTAGCAAAAAGTTGATACAGGCTTTTTCTAATGTATGAACTTTGTGCCTCCAGTGTGTCTCTGACAGCACCAAGATTCCTACTGACATCCTGAGGAGAGTTGAAAAGGTTTCGGAGATGAAGGCGTGGGTGAAGCCCAATTCGGGCCCAGTTCTCTTCAACCATCACAACTACACCCGAATCTTTGTTGATGCCTCCCCAGCGAATGAACACACAGTTATGTTTCTCTCTCTAAGTGAGTACAAGTTCCCTAAACTAGTTATGAAATGAGCAGAAGTTGTCAAACAACCTTAAGAACATTCAGATAAATATTTGTAAGTTTGTAAGTTCAAAAAGTAAAGATGAGTCAAGCCATTGTAGAGTTGGGCTGAGCTGAATGAATAATGACCAATGAAAGTTTAAGCTGGGCTTGTGGTGCAACTAAATGATGACTAAGTGGGTGGCTTGCTGTATTAGTTGATCTAAGTTCACAGAATTGATTAATTTTAGCTTAGTTGAACTTTTTTTTCTTACATCTTTGAAGCTTTCTGCTTACTGGTACAACTATCTCTGATTAGTTTTAGATTTACGGTCATTCCTTGAAAGCTTAAATATAACTTGTATTGTGTTAGCAAGTATATATTTTACCTCTTCCCCTTGTTGCTCACACATTGGTTTTTTTAAAACAACGGAGAAACTTGTGCTTCTGAGAAGATCTAATACAGGACCTAAAGCTAATTCAACATATATTACTAACTCTCTCAGGGATTAGTATCTTTTGATTTTACCATAGGGGAAATCATTAGATTCCCTACTGGTTCATTTATGTAAAAAAGACAGTCAGTCTCTTATTCCCATGGTGATTTCATCGTAATGGGGAAGGAAAGAGTGTCAACAAAATGTCCGGAAAAAGACATTGCATGGTAATAGTTTTGCATGTGACTGAGATAAATAAGCACGTGCTCCTCTACCAATACATGTTTATTGGTAGAGGAGCAAATGTGGGCAAATACATTTGCTGCTTGGTACATTCCTTGTCAGAAGGGATTATTGGTGGCTCCTCTAGAAAACCCATCTAGGAAGTCTCTAAATGTTTTGCCTGTTTTGCCACTTAAAGGTTCAGCTCTCTCTGGGATTTTCTATAAGATCCTCATCTGATTACATGAGGTCACTACTTTGAATATGTTTTGATCAGCAGAGGGAAGAAGATTCTCAAGTAATAAGTTTGGGCGAATGGCAGTGAAGTTGTGCTGAAAGATCAAAAAGCATGATGCTTCCACCTCTGGGCTTGATTGTTCAGATGGTGTTACATCCAGTATTTCTCTGCTAAACTCAGGGAGCCAAGGCGATATAAAACAAACTGATTTGGTCTCTTTTGACCATGGCATTTTGTATCAAGCATTTTCTTAGTTATTTATACAGTATGTTCACCTGCAAACTTAGAGGTGGGCATTTATTGTGTTGTTTATCATTTATTGTGTTATCATGATAAGAATTTAAATTTATTGTTGTCACAATAAATTCAGTACAGCAAAGCATTAGAATGATTGACTGACTGATAGGCAGACAGACAGACAGATAGATTGTGAGCTTAAGGGTCATAAAATTGTGTTGTGCGAGGGGTTCAAGTACTCATTTATTTTTAGTAACATACAAATCAATTTGTTTTATGTAATTTTGGTTTTATGGATTTTTGGTTAATATTCTTACTTTATGTTGGCATTAAATAATTATTTAAAAAGCAGACTGGTTCTTTTGGGGCAAGGATCTAACATGTATTTGCCTCACACTGCCTGTTTTCTTTGGGCTCTGTTATCAGATTATTCAAAAATACACATTTAAATATATTATTGATGTGCAACTTCCTGGCAGTCAAATATGTGCTGTGAAAATTGTGACATAATTGTGAAGTTGACCAATGATGGTTCCTGAATCACCATAATAAGTAAAAAATAGCTTTACTGGGTATTAACACTAGATTATTCTATTCTTAGCACTGAATCATACATTTGTATTTCCAGCTAATAAGAACGCAATATTTTAAGCCCAAATATTACATAATACCAATAAAAAAAGAAAAACGTAAATGTGAATAAATGTAAAGTATGTTTACAAACTGCTACAGGCTATTTTAAAAAATGTACTTTTAATCTGATAAATGAGCCCAATTGACTGTATAATAATTTATTTTGTCCAGTTTCATCTATTACTAATGTCTACCAATAGGTTGTTCTTCAAGATATGTACATCACTTTGGTTGCCTTAGGTTATTTTATAAATTACAAAATAATTGATTTGATGTAACTGTGGGTTTACCTATGATTGTTTCCCAATTTCTTGTCTGGGAAGTGTTGAAGTGTTGCAGAACATTGAAGTCAAAAGTTAAGATTCATTTACACCCTCAGGGGACAGAAAACTTCTGGGTGTGAAGGCAGGTGTGTGTCATCATCTTCCCTTTGTCTCATGCCCTTTAACCAGGTAATGGTGCTATTCACAAGGCATTACAGATGGAAAGTCATTCTTTTGTCATCGCTGAGTATCAACCTTTTAACTACTCAGCCCACGTCCTCAACCTCATCCTTAACCCTTCTACTGTGAGTAACAAGTGAACACCCACACAACTAATCCACCCACACAGAAGCATGAGTTAGTGTTTGGAATGATTTTATTTAGCTATTATTACAGGTTTGAAAGAATTATAGTTAAAATGTGTGTGAACCTTTGTTACAGAAAAAGCTGTATGTGAACTCACAAACTGAGCTGGTCCAAATTGACGTGGGAAACTGTGGCCAGTATGGAAACAACTGTCAGGAGTGTGTTCTGTCCAGAGATCCATACTGTGGCTGGAAAAAGAATAAATGCAGCTCTGAGACGAGGTAAGACCTCAAGGCTTCATTCGACCACCGATCTCTGTCTTTTGGAGTAAAAATAATCCAACCCATAGGCTTATCGACACCTTGCAGACTCTCTACCAGAACAATAAAACCACTTAATAAACTTTAACTATGTTTGTTACCTAAAAACAAAAGTATTTTTCCAAAGACTAACTTGACAACATTACCACAATTATCATCTGGTTGACACATTTTTTAAAAAAACGAATAGGTCAGATAGAATGCTTGAAGATTATGTACACATTTGTGCCATCAAGGGTTTGAATCCTATTATTTTGTATATTTTATCCTTAATTCAAACTTGTATGAGTTATTCTATGATATTTTCTGTAAAAGAAGAAAAGAAATGACTATAAGAAATGAAGTCAACTCCAGAATTTGAAGGTGCTGAACACCAAACACGCTTTCTAACTAGCAGCTTGCAGTTCTTCCACTTTGTTGCTGTCCATTGCCACAAAGCATTGCTTGTATAATGACAAATCCTTGTGACACATATCCGTTGTGATGAAAGACGCAACAGTGTAGATTTCCACAGATCTGTCCAAGCCTGCAGAGTTATCACTGGATGCTTATTTTGTAATTGGACCAACTGCTACATGAGTTACAAAAAAAGTTGCACCTACTGAAGGAAGCTCACGTCCTTTGTAGAGAAGTTCTTTGACACTGTATAATATTTCAATATCAGTGTTGATTATATAAATATATAAAAATAATTCAGCAGCATTTTGCTTACATGTGTAACAAGTAGGTGAATCTGATGACATTTTATGTTTTTTATCTAGCCAGTTGTAACAATTGTCTTTTTGTGAACCACTTTGCTACTTAACTCTGTATCAATGCTGAAGCTTATTGGTCAGAATGCAGTGTAGCAGAAAACATTTCAGTTTATCTTAGCTTTGCTTATACACCGTTTTAAATTCTGAGCAGAACCTAGCAGTAACGATGATAAAATCAGGTGCACAACTTGCTTCTCTTTCTCCTGGCTGTAATACGTCATGGCATTTCCTAACATTCTCACTTTCTGCATGTTTCCATAAACTGTAGGGAGCAGAAATATTTTTACAGGGATCTGCGAACTGTGTGTGGAAGAACTGAAAACTATGCACCACCTTATTATATTAAATCAAGGGTGCACATTGGTTATTGTGGTTTACCTAAGTTCCAAAAATATGACTAACACAGAACTGGGTAGGTTTTACAAATAATTCAGCAGCATTTTGTTTCACAGTGCAGCACCTTTGAGGGGAAAACCCACTACTTGACACCCCACCTAATCATTCCCATGGAGGTGTGAGTGGAGCTAGTGAAAGTGTTGTTTATATCACAATAAAAGTACAAACTTTTTTACAGGAATGTATTCATTTCAGTTATTTAAAAAACAGAGATTAACTTTAAATGTAATTACAAGATTCTGTAGAAGTCGGGTCCATTAATGAATAATGGAATCTAACTGTGTCTAAAATAAGTTCAGATAAATCCAGTCTGTCCCAAAGTCATCCAATTTGATCAAATACTGTCAATCTAAGGTGACCCAGCTAACTAGAGTAAATGACTTTCCAGTCTTTGTTACTGCTATTGTAAGCATGCAAATTGTAAGCCTAAATCCAACAAAATCTTTGTTCAACTCTTTATCAAAGGAGTTTTTATTACATGAATTTAATTCCTGACATATTACTACTGGGAACTTTTTTTCCTTATCATGTGGTAGTTTGAAGTTACCCACAAAATGTGACTGCATGTGACTCATATTAAAAACAATAAACAGATTAGTTAGTCGGTCAGTCAGTTAGTTAGTTAGTTAGTCTAAAGTTAAAAGATGCAACAGACATTTACTTACTCTTTGAACAGCTAGTGAAAACTGAACTGAACTGAAGTTGCTGCATTGTTGCAGTGGTGCACATAAGGGGAAATGTAGTCATTTCCGACCTTTTTTTCTATTTTACACGAGACCCTCTGAAACCGCAGAACAGCATCTGTATTCACAGTATGTAGTGTGACAGTTGCAAGCTCTGGATAGGAGATACAAGGGGGGAGGGTTGCCAGATGATTGAGTTCTAAAACTTTATTCACAGCCTTGAGTTAGTTTAAAGCCACTGACTGTGTTTGTGGGCTCAAGGAAGGGCTGACAAAGGGTGATTAACAGAAGACAGTGTGGGAAACATATTAACTCTTCGACGATTTTGAATTAATATGAGTTACACCACATTTAATTCCCCTTTTGGTATCAATAAAGTATGTTTTAATTGAATAGAGTTTGAATTACAGGACATTATAGTGGCTCACAAGCAGTGCCAATATGTAGAGCAACAGGTGACAGGTGGGCAGTTTTTAAAGATGGCAAGCACTTCCTGTAGCATGACTAACTGACATTTCTTCATTTTTGCAGTGGTGCACTTCATGATGTGGTCCACGGGAACCATAGCATTTGCTTAGAAGACCAAGCATCATCACTTCCACTCTTAGGTGAAGGTACTGACATACCATTTTCATTTTATTGAAAATCAAGACTGTCAAATGTACATGTATAAAGAAACAGGACTTTGCTTTGGGTTCAAGGTGACCAAGTTAACTACCATTAACATCAATGCATTCAAAGTATGTTTATTGTTTCAAAATGTAAAAAAAAACTAAGGAGCTTTTCAGAAATATGCCTGCTTATGTTTTACATTCATCCATCCATCCATCCATTTTCTGTGCACCTTTGTCCCTAATGGGGTCGGGAGTTGCTGGTGCCTATCTCCAGCTGCGTTCCGGGCGAGAGACGGGGTCACCCTGGACAGGTCGCCAGTCTGTCGCAGGGCAACATAGAGACAAACAGGACAAACAACCATGCACACGTGCACTCACACCTAGGGAGAATTTAGAAAGACCAATTAACCTGACAGTCATGTTTTTGGACTGTGGGAGGAAGCCGGAGTACCCGGAGAAAACCCATGCATGCACAGGGAGAACATGCAAACTCCATGCAGAAAGACCCCGGGCCGGGAATCAAACCCAGAACCTTCTTGCTGCAAGGCAACAGTGCTACCAACTGCGCCACTGTGCAGCCCGTTTTACATTCAGAAATTGGTAATTTTACCTTTTATAGCAAGATCTAACCAAATGCTCTTTAACCAATAAACAAAAGCAAGCCAAAATGAAACTAACCTGACATTAAAGCAGGTTAGTTTCATTAACTCATGTTTAACTCATGATGGGATCAGCCAGCTTGTGACTTCTGTATTTTTTTGGCTCCTGGGTCATTTGATGGGATCAGCCAGCTTGTGACTTCTGTATTTTTTGACATCTATGTCATTTGACCTATCAGCAGCTTCCCCCACTTGTTAATAATGTTAAGCTTCCACTGAACCAGTTACTAAGTTGTAAAAGTTTTATACTGCATGACTTTGCATGATATTGCCCTGCTGATAGTTTGATCATATACTATGCAGTTCATGGATACATGCAGGCAGGGACCCTTTTGTATAAATTACTGCATCAACAGGGCAGGCATGGAGGTGTTTCACCTTTATTCCTAATCCACAGAAGTTTGTTATTGGTATACATCCTGCATATCTACTTGTAGATATTGTAAATAATCCATCTTGCTATCCATAGAATGAACTTTAGAATAATATAGCAGAATTTGTTTTTCTTTATTTAGCTCTCATAATTACCAGCTCAGTCAGTCTTCTCTCTGCTATGCAACACCTCCTTTATAATAAGCTGTCCACCAACCTCTGTATGGCCTCTAAGGCCGTCCTTATCGTCATCAGAAACTGAAAGAAGAACCTTTTTAGCATGGAGCCAAAAATAAATGTTTATTTTCCTGGAGGAAGAAAGGCTGCTGTGAATGTGTACTGAGTCATTCTTCAATTTTTCTGAAGAATGAGGATGAAAGTAGCTCATTAAATGAATAAGTAATATAAACCTCCCAGTCAGTATGGGGGGGAAGGGAGGCTTGTTATCAGAGAGATGCAGGACTGGGTTATCTACAGTGTGATCATAGGAATTTACTGGGCAGCTTGCTTGAGTAATTTACCCGGCTGGACAGTTTCCTCTGAAACAAACTAGGTGAAAACAAATCTAATACATAGCAAATTAGATGAAGTTTCTGTTACTTGTGGTTTGACTTTAACCAGTGCTAGACTTCCCTTATAAGTCTGTTCACCATTTAAAGCAGTTTCCTCCAAATTGTCTTTAACAAAATGACTACTGTTTTTGTTTTTGTAAATACTGTTATTTTGTCTTAAGGGAACTATTATCTTTGGATTCGTCACATTTCTGTTACTATGCAAATAGACATCTTGTTCTCCTGTGGAAAAAAAATGGAAATGCAACAAATATTTGCTCTCCGTTTAGACTACAACTATTCAAGTGTATTATGCAAACTTGTCTGTCCTGAGTAAGATTACCTTATCTCACATCCTCTAACTGCTTTATGGTGTTAAGAGAGCTTCCTGTGTGCAAAGCTGTCCAGCAACTTTCAGCATCCAGACAAATGCCTTTTGTTTGACCAACTTACAAATGTCCAAGGCATGGACATTTAATATAATATAATATTTGGATTAGCTCTGTTTTTTGTTCTTGTTAAACCGGTGTTGTCCTTACCAAACACATCAGATCCAATGAAAATGTTTTATTAAGGTGCCCATCAGTATGCAATCCCTGGTTTTATTTTGCTCTTACTTAGATCCTATTCCTTCTCGTTCCACGTTTTGATTTATTTCATTTGTTTCTGGTTTCTGTTAAGTCTTTTTGGGTTTCCTTTTTTATTTTTCAAAGAACTTTGGTTCCCACAGCCTGAAAACTGTCCTCAATTTTGGTTCTGCAGCTCCTTAGTATTTTGAGGTTTTATGATGTTTTACCAAAGGCTCATCTAAACTACTTAGAATATTCTCAAAGGTTTTTGACAGGAGGGTAGGCAACAATAGGTCATTGCTTAAAAGCTGGGTGTTAAGAAAAATACTGTAGTCAAGCATGTTACTGAAATGTTTAATGCAAAGAAAACATGTGGGAGCAAAACGTTCACAAGCAACAGTGATAACTGTGGCATAAAGAAGCTTGTGCATGGATCAAATTGATCAAATTGCAAAGAGAATTTGATCATCTAAGATACTTTTGCTTAGTAGACTCTCTTTTCAAAGTAAAGTACTGTTTTTTTCATTTGGAAATCAAAGTCCCAGAGTTGGAAGGAAGCAGCTGTGTAGGGAAATTAAGAAAGACATGTTTAAACTAAAGGTGGTGATAACAAAAAGAAAGGAAGGTCAATGTCAAAATAAAGCAGAAAAAATAATTAACCAGAACATAGAACATACAGTAAAGTAACAAAGGAAATATGAGAAAAAACTCTAAGTAGAAAAAAGGAACTTTTTTTTTTTTCTTTTTTTGTTGCAATAGGTGGTTCTGTACACAGACAGACCACGCCCTGAGTGCTTATCGGTATAGCACACTTCATATCTGGTAAAAAGCCCAATCTTTAGTGGCCTAATTTCCCAGTAATGATGTAGCCACAGTCTTCTCAGAATTACTTTCCGTATCCTAGGTTACAATTATGGTTGTATCTAAAGAGAAGTTATATTTTAATCATGAAAAACAAATGCACAAAAAAATCTTCTGACTGCATCAAATACACAGTTTGTCTGTACAAACTTTACAGAAAGCAGCATCAATCTGTAGAAGACAGGAAATGAAATTGTGGGTTTTAATTTTCTTTAGAAATAAAAATATAAGTGTGTAGCTTTTATTTGTACTTATCCCTGTACTTACTGCTTTGTAGAACCACATTTTACTACAACTGCAGCTATGAGTCCTTTACCTCCACCAGCTTTGCACATCTACAGACTGAAGTTTTCTACTTTTTTTTTCTTTTTAAAGTAGCATAAGCTCTTTCAGAGTGAATGGGAAGTATCTCTTTGAGCACCAATTTTCAGACATTATCAAAAATCCTTAGTTAAATTTAGGTCTAACCACATAAATATGTTTTAATTACTTTTGTGATTCCGGCTGCATGTGTAGGTTATGTTTCTAGTGGAATTGCAAAACTCTACTCCAGTCTCCAAACACTTTTCTTCCACTATTGCTTCGTACTTAGCCCCAGTTATGTTCTCATGACCGAGGACCAGCTAGTAACAATTGATGAAGTGAAAGCATGAGAACTAGAGAAGCAAGAGACTAACTGAAACAAAAATAATGTTATTTAAATAAAACATGACAAACACTAACAGAAAATAACCTAGAGAAAAAAAAATGACATCAGGACAACAATAATCCACAAACAAAGAAGCAAAGAGTGAATAGCAGAAACCTGTGGAGCATAAAATCCCATGACAAACACCACCCAGCACCCAGACATCATGACACAGAGTGATGCTGCCACCACCATATTTCACAGCGGATGTTCATCATCACCAAAAACATTTTTCTGGTCTTAGTAGACCAGCTGCTTACACATATCTGGTGTCCTATAAAAAACTCTATACTTTATTACTTATTTTATTAAAGTATTCTTTGATACACTTTTCACCTTCTTATTTGGAAAAACAATCAACTGTGCATAATTCTTAGTTCACTTCACAATTATGTGCTACTTTGTGTTTGTCTACCAGTAAAAATCCAGCAAAATTTCTTATGAGTTGTAATGTGACAAAGTAAAAGGGCAATATGCAAAACACCAGACTGATAAAACAAAGTGAATACATTTCTTCCTTTCCACTGTCAGTAAAACTATCTTGTCCGTCCTGTTCTGAAGGAAAATGTTAGAGCACAAGCAGGGCTGTGATCCAAGTTAAATAACAAATTAATCAAGGACACATTTTAGAAACAAAGATGCAATAAATTCTGAACTTATGGTTTTCTTTTTCAGGCACCAAAAGACACGTAGACAACTCAATGAAAAGGATCACAGTTCCCTCTAAGTCCAGCTACTTCCACCGATGTCCAGTGTTATCCCATCATGCCCAGTATACCTGGAAAAGTCCTGAGGGCTCCAGTTCCTGTAGCCTGAGAGACGACCAGTGTCTTCTGCTGATCGACAGCATGACTCCCAATCAGCAGGGAGTGTATAAATGTGAGTCTGAGGAAATGGGCTATCGAAAAGTCCTGGCAGAGTACGAGCTGAGACTTTCATCTGCAGGCCGGACATTTGGTCCAACTGTCTGGATCTTTGTTGCAGCTGTCTTCAAAAGTGTCTGGTTTTAGCTTTGAGCCTTGTTCAAGTAGTACATACCTGAACAAGATCCAGCAGAGCTTGAGGTCTGTGTGGTCAAACAGACTCGCCAAAGTGAAAATATTGTTGCAAAAAAGAAGCAAAATAGTCATGGTGAAAGAATATGAAACAGACACAAAGGTCACTTTAGCAGCAGCACTGTTCTCATGTTTAGATGTTCCTTTACATTATTTACTAGATATTTTTTTAAAATGTGTTATGGATGTTTATTTCAAGATGACCATTATTGATGTAACAGTGCTAAGCACATTTGTTAAAAGCTGAAAAAGGACTTCAGGAAGTCTATAAAAGGACCTCTAAAAGGGCTTCCTTTTACAAGTCTTGTAAAAGACCTTTTATCCTTTTATAGGACTTCCTGAAAAAGTAAGTCCATATTTGGACTTCCTAGTATTGGCCTTCTAAAATAAGAAGTCCATACTTCCTTTTTCAGTACAAAAAGGAAGTATGCTACATTCATATGCCACAAAACGCAGCAAATGTTGGGGAAAAAAAATCTTAATTTACATTTACCTGCAACCTAACATCACCAATGTATCTTAGTCTCCTTTTGATGGCAGACATGATAAACTCTGATTGGGGCGATTATGAGAGGGAAGTGTAAACTTTTATTATGAGTGAAGACAAATTTAGTGACATGCTACAGCAGCAGAACCAGGCAGGTGCAGAGAGGCCCAATGTTATCATCCTCCTGAGTAACTCTGATGAGGATCCAGTCATTTGGCTACAGGGAACTGCCCAACACACACTTTCTATTCCTCACACGTTAGGCCTAACATGCACTTACACATACAGCTGCCAGATTCAGCTGTATGTGTAAGTGACTAAGTGATATGTAAGGTGAAGTGCATGATTATCACAGAGCTATGTGAAAGTTGTTTTTAGTATTTAAGACTGGGACAAAATGTGCTCTGTAGTTCAGTGGTACTGAGCTGCTCTTTTCCATATTTAGTTAGTAGGAAAATGTAAATTGCTTTGCAAATCTACTCCTAGCCATAAGGGATTTTGAAATTGTACCAAATGGAAATGTTGAAGAGATATGAATATTTTTGCAAAGTGTGGTTATTTCAGTTTGTGGGCTTTTTAAATATGTGATGCTATTTCTTTTGGAATAAGAGATGATATCCCAAGAGATATTTTAAAATTGTGCTTTTGTCTGTATGAGAGATATGATACAGAACTTTGGGCAGACATGCAAGCAGCTTATCTTTCATCAGTCATGTAAACAAGGTCTGTTTTTCTTTTTTGCATCATTTGCACCTGGCCCAAACAAGGTGTTTATTGTTTAAAGAAGTAGAACAAGTTTGAGTAGTTGGAAATATGATTGCGCAATATCTAAGGTTAAGCAATGACCGATACCAATCCAATATAGAAAAATATTGCTGAATTGATTTACACCAATAGCTTCATGAGCTTAGTCAAAAATGCAAAACCAACACAACTTTCATTAGTTCAGCCAGTGCAACTTGAAGTGAAACAGCAAATGTAAAATAAATATGAAGAAGCTGAAACTGATTACTTCAAACATAAAAATAAACAACAACAACCCTTCTTGTAAGTGGTTCTGAAAGTGCAATTAAGAATTTTAACTATAAACTAAAATAAATAACAAAGCATGATGTTGCTCAGAGCACAAAAGCATAGAATTAGACTGAATAGATCTGCCAGATTGGATTGGACAGATTGTGACCAATACCCAATCTAGATTTTTTTTCCCCGCAATATCAAGACCAATATTTATATTAATGTCGGATTGGTTAATCTCCAATTGGAAAGTTTTTGTTGAATTTAAAATATACATTTACCAGATCTCAATCTGTCCCTGTGGATAGATATTTTTCTTTCTTGACAGTTTTTTAAAAAGAAAATCTTATTGATCAAAGTAATTAAATATGGCTGAATACACAATAGCATCTTGCTGAATTAGAATACCACTAAAATGTTTGTTCAGAAATTCAATTCACAAAGAGAAGCACATATATTTCTATTAAATATGCAAAGGGATTTATTTGAACTGTTGATTGTGAAGATTGAGAACGTCATAACATTTCTTTAAAAGGAAGAACATATCTGAGTTTTCAAATCGCTTTGACTGCAAGTGACAATCATCATAATCAACTTCTAGACATGCTTAGTTAATGTTTATAATGAGCTTACGTTGTAGAATTTACTTCAATAACTTTCAATGATATTCTAATTTAATGAGCTGTATATGTAGTTATGATGATTTCTTCTGTCACTCTCATTTTGTTTGTTGTTAATATTAATTTGTGTCTCAGTTTTGCTATGCATTGTTAAAAAGGCACCCTGGGTGCGAGCAGGAGTTTTAAAAACATGATTTCAAGCAGGTGACTGCCATAATAAATTATTAGTATCAGTATCAGTCTGTTTGGAAAACCTTAATCAAATACAATGCTCCAAACATTGGCTTCTCCCAGGATTTTACTGTGAAAATCAACACCTGAAATGGTTTCCTCCGACAGCAGAAACATTGATTGTAGTCAAAATAAGGCAGGATTTAACATCAGTATTAAAGATCCATTTTTGTGTTTTATAGGTAGGCTTAGTTAGTTTTATAATAACCTCATCTGTAGCCTGTAGTCAGGCATCACAAACCCAACATTAAAATGATCATTAATATTGTTTTACTTACATCTTTAAGTGCCTTTCAGTTACTTTTTTACAATCTTTAAACATATTTCCAAATAGTTGCGTAATGTTTTATCAGAAATCAACTGGACATGTTTTACATTTAGACATGTTGGAAATATGTGGTCTTCCTTCTTGAAAATATAGCACAGTAGCACCTAAACATTATAAAGGTATAAATAAATGGGCCAAAGCACAATAATACAGTGCTTTGCAATTACATCCCTTCTTTTATTTTTTTTTCTAGAACCAAATGTTAAAGCTGGGGTATGTAACTTTTATAAAATATGTTTGTTTTTTTGTTTGTTTTTTAACATATTTATTAAAACTGTCACTATGTCGGGACAGTTTGACAGATAATGGTTTTAAAATTTTATTCCCTCTTCCTCTAACTACCTAAATACACAGCTCTGTCAGAAACAACCCATCAGAACCAGGAGGCGGGTCTTAGTGCTATCAATCATTGTCATGTACACGCTGCTCACTCCTTCCCCCTTGCTCTCTGCCATGCTAAACCTTTTCCATGTCAGCAGAGCCTCCTACAAATGCTCAGTCTAATTAGCATGGCCACCAGTGATGACGTGATAAGTTGCTTTCTCATCACATACACATGGATGATTGAAAGACCTTCCTCCTCACTCTGACTGGTTGTTTTTGACCAGGAGCTGTGCATTTCTTCAGACGGCAATATTAGCATTGGGAGAAGATAGAGGGGCTTGATCTTTTCGCAGATTGTTTCATATTGTACAAATATGTAAAAGTTTGGTAATTGTTACATAACCCATCATCAAGAGAAATTATCTATGGTAGCATGTGGTCTTAATAATTCACAAATATGTTTATGTAGCGTGTGATAAATAAATATAGGGACATACAGTATATGCACTTACGCTGGATCTACCTCATTGACCATGACCTTTGAATTTCACCACATTAAGCCATTCTGTATTATTGACTTTTTCTAGAAAACTGAGAACATAATTTCTTAAATGTTGTTTATAAATACATTTTTCATGCATAGTGTAAGATAGCTGGACTAAAGCTGTGATCTTCAAACAATGTTGCAATTTGATTAGTTTGTCTTTATTATAAAGAGGTGGTTGATTTTTTTTTTTGTGTTGAGTGTAAAAAAGTTTATTCTTTTATAAAGCCAAAAAAGAAAAAAACAAAAACAAAAAAACATATTTTTTAATACAGTATCTCAATCATTTCTTGATATTCTCTTTTCTCCTACCACTTGTTGAGTAATGAGGGTGGCCGAAAGAATTTTCAGTAAAACTTTTCTTCATTATTTAATCATCACTCTGTTGATAATTGTTTCTTATGAATCCTGCTTAAAATATTTTCTTAATAAACAATCTTCACAATTTGTTGTTCTGAGTTGAATCGCCTCTGTGATACATAAGAGAAGTAAAGGTGGCAGAAATATCCCAAAAGAGTTGCAGCTCAATTTGCATTGATAGACAGGTGGCTAATATAAATGTAGTTAACATTTTTCAGATTTCTGAATTGTATTTTTTTAAATATGCCCTTCTACTTAAAATTTTTTAGTGTACTAATACAAAACTTAATTGCATTAAATAACAGAAGTACTGCATGCAGGTAAAGAATGCAGGTGCATTCCCTATTAGTTTGAGTATTTCCTGCAATGAATGGTGTTGTATTGCCTTATACATCTGGCACAGCCTTCAAGGCTACCCAAATTAAAAACAACGGAGAACAATTGTTTTTCTTCTGATTGCCAAAATGTCCAGTGTGGCTCCCCTGTCAGAGTTTGTTTGTTTAAAGGGCCTGAATTTCCAAAAAATTACAACTGAATTATGGTTTACAAAAGAATGCTTGTGCCAAGACTGAAGTGATAAAAAAAAAACAAAACAAAAAAAACCCCCTAAAAACAAAGCAATAGGCGAGTTTCATTTTAGGTGAAATGGACAAAGAAGGTTTTTCCTGTTAATATTACATGCTTCTCTTTTCTCTTTAAAGTGTTACTGCTGTCTTGTTATTATTAATGATACGAGACACATTGGTCTGTGTTTACGATAAAATAGACCGACATTTTGAAGCATCTGTCCCTCTGTTGTTTTTCATACAAAACTGCACAGCATACGGGACTAGGTCTTGACCATAACTCAATTCAGTTCAGTTTATTTATGCAGCGCCGATTCACAACAAATGTCACCTCAAGGCACTTTACAAAACACATCCAATTTATATACAGATATAGATTATATATTCAGATTAGATTTACATTGTCTTATTATGGATAACCCCAGATTTAACAAGCGAGTACTTTTTTCCCACGACTCTATATTCTGTGTGACACCCGATTACAAAAAAATGGATATGTAACTTTAGCTGAAATTGATTAACACCAGCAAATGTAAATAATCTATAAAGAAGAAACAAGTCTAATGATTTCAGAAGAAATGAAACAGACACAAAATTAAGATATAAAGTAAAACTTTATCATGACATACAAGTTTAAAGCCCTGAGAACCATATCTTTATATTAACTAATATGAACAAAACTGAATGTGTGAAAACCACTTTGGAAAAGTGCTCCTCTTAAATACAATCAGCACAAACCAGTTTTTACAAGCATTCTTGTGTTTTGTTCCATTTTTTGTTTGCATTAATCAAAGAGAAAACTATAATAATCAGTAATATTATTGTCATGTCCATAATAATAATTATAACAGTACAAAAATATGCACAAACCCCACAGTTGAATTAATATACGGAGCATTGTACAAGCCAAAACAACATAAAATTGATAAATGAGGTATTTGATAACCACTTGCATATGCACCTGTTTAACACACATCAGGCCAGTCCTTAAACATTCGAAAAGTGTATTTTATTCCAAAATCAAGACACCTAAAGGTTCCTCAGACTTCCAACTTCACAGCTTCCTGAGTGACGAGACGTCGCTTTGCAGTTAGTGACGACAGAAAGCTTGGAATAAAACATAAAGCAACTCAAAATTGAAGAAGCAAAATGACCAGAGCTTTCGTCAGTACTCGTCGCTCGATGCAGCTTCGTCCTGAGGTGCTGTTGAATGAAAGACACGTCACACACAGCCAGGAAGCCTTAATTAAACCCACTGGAGAAGGGAAAATGACTAACCAACCCTCAACACTTCCCACTCTGACCAGACCACAAGCAGCACAGACAGGACTGTGGTTGTGCCAGGCAGTGTCAGCCTCAAGAAAAGTTTCAAACTGACTCAATTTTCAACAAGCTGACCATAATTTTAGGAATTAGCAGATAGAACATTGGCGCCATCTGCAAGCTCTTTAATGTTACTACAATAATGCTCACTGAATAATATACTAAACCTGCTTGCACACACTCCACACACAAACACAGAAACATACAAAGGCAGTGAGGCTACTCTACCAAACAACCATTGCAAACCAAAAACTAAGTAAATGAAACTGACAGTTTGGACTTAATACAAATGTTTCAGTTATGCGGTTTAGATGATTTAGCTAAACAGTTTCAGCCAAGACAAATAAAACAATACAAATAAATATCAAAACTCATCTGGTAACATTATGAATAGTGGAAAAATATCTATCCAAAGGGCAGGTGATAAACCCACCGGCATGAAACCTGCAGATCTCACCAGCAACTACATTAAGGCAGCATCTATGATTCCCTCCTTTATGAGTTTGTTTTTGACCAAATAAAATGAACAGCATGGCCAAAAGCTGCTAGATCTCACATTTAGAGGCTAAGACACAGTCAAGCATCAAGACTGAGTCTCACATTCAACACAGGAGAAGCTGGAAAATCTATTTTTAAACCTTATTGATGTAATGTTTTAGAAAAAAATAACTTGAAGGAAAACATATGTATCTTATGCCATCTGTGTCTGAACCACCAGGAAGTGTGTTTGGCTGGCAGGAACTGAAACTGTGGGGGATTGCCTGAGCTTGCAGACAGGTGGTTTGTTCAGTGCCCCCAAAAATATCTGATTATATAAGCTCAACGTGACATGAGATCTGGCTTTTGTTCTGTATAAAACTTTAATCTCTCTTACACAGCCAGCGTATGACCATCCTTTCATGTTACACGTTCAGATTCAATTTAATCTAGTTTAAATTGTGAGCAGGAAGTGAAGACATGTCATAATATGTGGAGAAAGAAAGGACTTGCACCTCACCTGACATTAGTTTTCACAAATATATCAAAGATTAGGTTGTAAGAGGTTAGGTGGGGTTTTGTTTTACAGTTCAACAGACTGTCTGATCTGTTTTTCGATCCACCTCAGCACGTGCAACCAGGATTGTATGAGAATGACCAGCTGGACTAGTCTTTGGTATCTAGCTGTGCAATAACCAGAAAATTAATGTGTTCTAACACTGGTCACATGATTGTACACATGCATTTCATTTCAAAACGGCCAAGAAAGAATTAA
Organism: Alfaro cultratus; assembly: GCA_903066825.1. Lineage (NCBI taxonomy): Eukaryota > Metazoa > Chordata > Actinopteri > Cyprinodontiformes > Poeciliidae > Alfaro > Alfaro cultratus. The sequence goes on along the minus strand of CAEFZX010022146.1, from coordinate 123,166 downwards.
CTGCAATTCCTCTGTTCGCAATCAAATCTCACAATCCTGTAAATCTGTACAACAGTGAGGAACGAACATTTCTGTTCCTCTTCCCTGAAAAAGAAAAAAAAAAAATGCATATATCACTTCCCTTAGACGAAATCCCTCCACCCCACTCCGCCCACCCCAAATCCCACCCACTGGAAAAAAATAGCAGTAAAAAAGAATGCATGAAACTGGGTTTATGAGTAAATACAGCAGAAAGAAAGCAAACCCCTCCCAACTCTTAATTTCTTTTTTCTCCCCAAAACCCACCCGCAGTGTGTCAGTACATCCATCTCAGTTTCAGTTCAGGCAGGATTTGGCTTCACAGCCGAGGTATGTAGTGTCGCTCTCGCTTTCAGAGAGTCTAATGAGGTATTTTCTTTTTTTTTTTTGAAACAGTCACGTAGTCTTGTGCATTCTTCACGAATGAATCTTCTTTAAATTATCAGTGATTCCTTGCGGTTGTCACTTTGCTTCCTGAGAGAGACGCTCTCCAGAAGAGAGAGGCCAGTGTGAGGTCTGGGAACTACTTACTGATGAAGACGCCGTCCTACTGGACATTCAGGTGGAAGGATGCAATCCAAAATACAGGGTGGGATGACAAAATGGGACCGTGTAGCTGGGTTTGGAATGCCACAGTAGGTCTGATTAGAGACAAGAGCTCAGGGTCTACTGGGCTTACTGGTGGACAAGAGCTGCTGTTCCCCCCCAAACTTTGTGCGTTAAGTCATTAAAAAACAGGCCTGTGAGCAACTGAACTAAAAGTGCATCTCAATAGATAGAAATATATTCAAAAAGTTCATTTATTTCAGTGCCTCAATTCAAAAAAGTTAAAATTATATTATGTAGATTTCTTACACAAAGGATCAATATATTTCAAGTATTTACTTCTGTTAGCTCTGATGATTGTGGTTAATGGGCCGAGATGAAATCCAAAAATTCAGTTTCTCAGATAATTAGAATGTTAAATAAAATCTATTAATATAGCCTTTAGTGCAGAAATTTCATGCTATTGTATCATAATAATGGAGAAAACAACTTACAGCACAGTTATCAACAGTCTCACATTGTGAAAATACAAAATCTTACTAATTAGTTTTGGTCAAGTTTCTAGCGCAAATAGCTAACTTAAAAGAAACTTTTCATCAAGACACATGGCTTGTTTAAGTAAAAAAAATCCTTAATACTGATAATAAATTATTAGTTCTACATGCAGATTATTTCACCTATAACAAGGGAAAAGTGTCTCATTATAAGTGAAGTAATCTGCCAGGGAAAACAGGACTTTTATATGAATATAAAGGAATTATTTACTTAAATCAACCTCCAATATTTTGCTGAAAAACTACTAGTAGCTTAGTTTTATCTCATTTCGAATACACTAAATATATTTCCACTAGAAACTAGACCAATAATAATAGGTTTTGTGTTTTTGCAGTGTGCTAGGAAAGTAAAAGCTCTTGATAAAGAACACAGTGCAGAATCTCAGCATAATGTTAAGCATAGGAAATACGAGAGGTAGGAAAAAAAGTCCATTTAAAAACTTGGGGGACTTTCACAAAAGGTAGACTGCAGCCTGGATTAGCGCTGAAGGATCCCCTGACATACAAAGACTTATTCAGGACATGAACAAGCAGTCTACCAAGAAATTTTAACTTAGCAGAACTTGGTACCTTTTCAAAGTATGTGCCTTAATGAACATGGTATCACTGGGTTTGACTGGCCAGCAAACTGGCCTGACCTGAACTCCACTGAGACCCACCGGGGTGCTGTTACGTAAAAGATGAGAGACACCGGAGCCAATAATAGAGACCAGCAGAGCCGCAGGCTGATCACCTCCCTGTCAGGTCACATTGATGGGAGTAATTCATGCATAAGGAGCTTCAACTAGGTATTGAGTAAACATATTTTTCAGTAGGCCTATATTTGTACATGAAATAAAAAATTTTTTCTAAGAAACTGAAATATGTTTTTTGTCATTAGCTGTAAGCCATAATCATTAAAATAACAGATATAAACACTTGAAATGCATGACTCTGAGGTGGATTCTTCTTCTGGAATTAAATTACATTTTCAAAGATACTTGAATTTATTGAGATGCTCCTGTATATGTTAGAGCCTCCAACTGTTGTAAAGGTCTTTTACTGAGGGTAGTTGTGAAATGAGGTATTTAATCTGCCGATCTACAGCATCATCTTTATCATTCACCAGTCTGAGTTCTACACGAGGCTACAGTGTGTTACAGACCTGAGTGGCCTGGGTTGGAGGCCTATTGCTGTGAGGTGAGTGCGCTGTACATGAGGTTGTGTTGGTGAGAGATACCCGACTTCCCCTGATTGCAACAAGTTTAAACAGAATACAAAAATAAAGTTGATTCAGGTTAAATATTCTACAGCTCCTGAGGTAAAGACACCACTGCAGGTTACGGTACTTGATTTGAGGTATGTAAAAAGAGAAAAAACTGAAAACAAAATCATTCTAAAAAACAAAAATCAAAAAGACAACAAAATGGCAACAAAACAAACAAAATGTCCTAAAGTAAAACTTTTCAAGTTCAGTTGTGAATACACCTGTCAGTGGGTTTTGGCTGAGCTGATTGTGTTTAGCATGTACACTAGGATTAACAAGTGTATGAGTGTGTAGATTGTGTATTTTGATTTGTGTATATCTATGCATGTGATGAATTTAATGCAGAGAAGTGTGTTTATGTGATATTCTGGGGCTCTATGTTCATGATTGGACAGCCAAAAGGTTGACAGGGTTGTTGAGGTATTTGTTGTGCAACAGTTTCTTATTCTTATCGGTTTCTCATTGTACTGTATATTCATGCTGGGGCCTTGCTGTGGAGCAGCGGCCTAGGGAGCGGGTACAAAGGAAAGCTCGAGTTAGGGGGAACCGCTGGGCGCCAGCTCAGCGGAGCCGGAGCCCTTGGAGGAGGAGGCGGAGGAGGATGTGGGGCTAAGGGTCTGGGCCTGGGGAGCAGAGAAGCCAAAGCTTGAGCTGGGTCCAGCAGGGGATGATGAGGCGGCACTAGCAGCAACAGGCCCTGGTGCCCCGCCGGACTTCTGGGCAAACAGGGTTCCTGAATAAAAGCAAGAATTTCCACAAACTGCTTTTATCTCTGCCGGAGTAAAAAGTAGAAATTAAAGGCTCTGATCTTTTTCATACACACCTGAGTAGATTGTGCCATTAACCTCCACAGATACAGTGATGCTGGCATTCCCATTGGTGGAGATGCTAAGAGACATATCCTGCTGCTTCTCATCTAAACAAACACAGAAGCATTTATTATTCCATTATCTGTTCACAGAACATGCTTATCACTTCAATCCCAACATTTTTTAAACACATTTTGTGAAGTGTAGCGAATACAGTAGCTAAATACTACTATTTTCGCTGACTTCTTTGATTGGAGCTGGACAGCATATCAAATTGCAGTTGGTTTGGTGAAATCAGTGTGTGCAATCACAAAAACTGCTTGGAAGGTAGGGATTTTTTTTTCCAATGCTAGCAAGCAAATTCTACATGCCAATAATATTTTTGGCTTGCTAGATACACTTTTACTAGCCTTCACTCCCACACTGTAATGTCTATAGTGTAGACATTAGTAGTCAACATGCTAATTCTCATATAGCATGGTGGGTGATCGTGATACTATAGTCAATATCACCACAGAAATAGCCAAAAGCTCATGCTACCAGTACCAGAGGATAAAAACTGAATCTGAGATCAAATTAGATCTGATGAAACCCTGGAGCAGAAATATAAGTTGGCTTTGAGGAAGCAAAACACCTCTTCTGAACCAAAAGGGTTCGGTTCCCCAGTCTATTCATATCAGTCTTGGTGTTAAACTCACAAGTCAAATTTGTTTCTAAATTGGTCTGAATTCTTCCTGTTTTTCTCTCTCTCTGATTGAAGAAGTTCATAAGTTCAAAGCTTTAAAGCTTGTTTCTTTAATCTCATAAGAGGATGGCAAACCACTGATGACTATTAGTTGTTTGATCAGTTTAATTAATATTCTTGATATTCAATTTTCCAGCCATTAATGTCTTCTTTTAGTTTCCATCGGTACCACATAGTGTAGAATCAACATCGTCAGTTTGTGTGTCTCTTTTTCCATTTTAAATTAAATCATGAGTAAGTAGACTGTGATTAAAAAGAAAAATAAGTCTCAATTTTGTAAATTAATTCCTGGAATATTTCAATTTTATTTATAGTAAATGTGTAATTATTTTTGATTGCCAATACATAAATGGATTTTATATTGTTGATAGAAATGGTGCAATAGGGAGGAAAGAATTAATCCTTCAAACTAACTTTTGACAGATTGTGATATATTAATTTATATCAACACAGGAAAAACAAAGTCAGTATTTACATAAATTCAAAAAATATTTTTATCTCTTCACAACCTTGGCAGCGCTGACCTCTGGTGGTGGTGATGGTGGGGGCTCCCAGGCGCAGATTCATGGGCATCTGGGATGCCATGGCCAGCAGGTTATGTTGGAAAGCCTGCTGCATGAGGCGCTGCTGCTCCTCTGCCAGGCGGGCCATCTTTCTCTCTGGCCCCTCTCCTCCCCCGCTGGTCTCCAGTTTTTCTCTGAGCTGCTCCAGGGTGGCGGCTCTCGCCAAACCAGCCACCTGCTGCTGACCCAGAGACAGCGCAAGAGGAGGTCTTGCGGCCATGATCGCAGGGGTCAGGTCTTCTAAAGAAAAAAAAAAGAAAAAAAAAGCAAGTGTACATAAAACTGTGTTTAACAATCGTGTTGTAAAACTGAAACAGGAACAGAAATCAATTCAATGTGTACAGCTGCTTTGTGATCTGTTTAAAACTACCAATAAATAAATAAAAATCCTGAATAAAATGATGCTGCAAATTATTTATTTTTAGCTATTGTTTTTATACTGCTTATCATGACTTTAAATCTTTTTAGATTGGCAGTTACCTCATTGAATCCAGACTTTAAGACTATGAATATAAGACAATTCTGCACTGGTTTATGTCACAGAGACCGACAGCGATTACAGAAGCTCAAATACTCATCATACATGACCACTTAAAGTAAAGAACTTGAACAGCTCATTACTCAAGTCAAACCATAGACACTGTTAGAGGTCAAAACCAGAGTCAAATTCCAACCAAGGCTAAGCCACATCAGATAAAACAACAGCATAATGACAGTTATCAGCAGGAGTCCTCTTAATGTGAAACACAAGCTTCAAAGTTCATAAAGTGGGCTCCCCTGTGTGGGAAACATGTTATTTATCATTAAATAGGAGGGGGCTCCCAGTAGCCTTGGGCTGAAGAGGCTCACATGGACTCTTAAACACCTGGATGGATGACATGAACTTGCTCAGTTCGTATTCAAACAGTAAAAATGTATACACACGTTTACAGGGTGATGCAGTATATAGAACAGCTGAAATGTGACAATGTTCATATATTGTGTCTTAAAACAGTATTTATAGTGACATTTTGAATTTTATTCATTTTCGTAGTTTGATGAGCTTAAGAATCCTTTCAGGAGCAGATTTTCTCACAAATTTACGTGAGAAAATTTGTGAGAAAATTTCGGAGTTTGTCAGGGTCAGACTCCGAAATGCTCAAAGAAATGACAAAAACAACAACAACAACAAAAGAAATCCATCCAAGACTCTATTGGAGTTAGTAAAAACTAAAGCAAAAAAAAAAACAACTGTACAACTGGAACGCAATAATAATAATGTGTGGCTTTTTATGAAGGTTTGAACAACAAAAAGCACCATCTTTGGTAAAAATCAAAGAGTACATAAGCAACACAGCACAATGATTGGGAGGTCATGATCTGAGCTTGTTTTACAGTTGAGGAGCTCAACTGAGTATAAAGAAAGAGATCAAGAGATTAGACAGTAATCTAGCTACTCGACAGGAGAATGATGCCAAACACAGAAAATTTATATCATAATGGTGGCAGAGGTGTGATGGCCAAATTTGGCAATGCAATTGTGAAAAGATTCAAAAGGCAAAAATTCTAACAAAAATGCACCAGTATAAGAAAAGAATCAAGGTTCTTTGCAATTATGTGAAGGACTATATGGGCAAGATGCAGTTATCAAACACAGCAATAGAGGGCAGTATTTTTCTATCAATAAGCATCTTGGTACAAGAGAGACTTGAGCACTTTAGCCATTTTTTCCACATCAAAGCAGCTAAACTCTCCCAAGTAGTAATTTACCCAACCTATAAAGTCATAATTGACTTGCATCTTCCCTTCCAGCACCATTAAAAACTGTTTGGAAGCATGCGTATTTTAAAGTGGAAAAATCTTAAGCACTTTACTTTCAAACCTTTTTCTTAAGTTTTCCAGATTCATATTACAGAAGTTGAGCCAAATTTGTCTTGTTCTAGAACTTAAATAACATTATTTTGTGCAAGTTGAAAGTGCTAACCTTTCTTCAGAGAGGGTCCTGGAGAAGCCTGCAGGCCATTGAGGGCGACTGAGGTCCCGGCGCCAAGGCCTGCCAGATGCATCTTGGGAGGAGAGAGGATGTGGGGAGCCGTGCTTGGAGAAGGAGAGAAGCGGAAGAGGCTGCTGCTGTAGCTAGGACGACGGCCCTCGCGTCGGTTACTGTCGATGGCGGCTTGCAGCTCGCCTGGGGAGCTGAGACCTTTCCTCTCGCACTCGTACGGGTACAGGTATTTCATGTACCTTCACAAGAAAATGCAAAGCTATTGTTAGTCTGAAAGAAAGCCTACCATCAAAATCAAGCATGTAAAAAATGTACTCATGTATGTAATGTGTTTGGAGCACAAGTATGTTTTTTTTTTTTTTTAAAGAATGTGTTTTGTGAGTACATAGAACTTTGTTTACTCAGTATGAGAAAAATGCATTTTTCTTTAAATGAACTTTTCCAAATGTACGTCTAATAAGTCAGTTACTTCTAGAATAATATTGCTATACATTCAGTTTTATAGAGTCATCTTCTTCAAACATATCAGCGACAATTCTTATGGAGTGTTTCTCTACCAGCTTTGGACATCTACAAATCGAAATGTTTGCCCTTTTCCATTTGCATTTAAAGCACCGAACCATAAATTTTGAAGTCTTGAAGAAGATTACTAAGTGGATTTAGCTCAGGACTTTGACTATCCCATTCTAAAAAGTGAAAATACTTTTATCTAAATCATCTTACTGTATATACACTCATCTTCTCATCAAATCTAAACAACTTTCTTGTTCTGGCTGAATAAAAGCATCTACATAGCATAATGGGACTAAAGACATTCAGGATAATGTGGTGAGATAATTAATTTGGACACAGAGGATCAGCATGTTTTTCTACTCTTTTTATTTGATTATCTAAATTAAACATGATATCCAAAATAAATCCAGCATAGTTTACACACTTGGTTATCAAATTTTGAAAACTTATATTAGCTTTTTTCTTCCCTAATTTAATTCCCATATGCACTTAACTCTGTTTCTGATGAAGTGTGATTTTATTTTCCAGAACATCTGAATTTATAGTAACACCTGGAACAATAATGTTTGACAGGTTGAACTGGAAATATACTTGGATCACATCACTGCAGCTCTAGACATATGCGCTATTATGTTTTCCATCCCATAAAGGAAGGAGGGCATAAGCCACAAGAGCAGCAGTTTCTATCATGTAAAGTAGGTGAGCAATACTGTATAAGAAATAAGAACCTGTCAACATAAAAATAAAATACATCACGTTTCTTAAAGTGTAAGAAGATAAAGAGGTGTTACTTCTACTGATGGATGTCCATAAAAAGCAGGAGGTTTAGTCTTGGCTAAATGTGTAAGTTGTCAGTCCAACCCCACCTTAGTCACTTCGTACTCTGACCCAAATGACATCAATAGATCACACAGATCAATGAGCTTTGGGTGTGATGTAATGTCAAGAAGATACAAATAAACACAAAGACAGAAGATTATTTTCCCATATGTGTGTACAAACGCACATTTACTTCAGCAGGGTGTAAACAGAGCTGTTACTTAGCTTTGCACACGGCCATCAATTAACCCAGCCAAAGCATGGTTCCCTTTGTTGTCTGTAAAGGCAGCTGCACTGATTAAAACGGGAGGAGATCTCATCTAAAAGACATGCGTCACACGTGAGCGCACCTTAATACTGCACGCATACATGGGAAAGGTGTTTGCTTCCAGTTTGAAGGTTACTCGCTTGACGTTCTTAACTTAGTTCCAGCAGATGAAAGTAATTTGTTTCCTTTCCAAACAGACAAAGACTTACTGTGTGCGCAGAGTGAAAGCAGCGCTGGTGATGGATGTAGGCAGGTTGAGTCCCTTAGTGATTTCTCTCCAGATCTTCTTGTTGATAACCTCCACAAGGCCGCCTTTCTCTGTTACCAGCTTGTAGAGCATGTACAGATCCAGGACCTGCTTGGCCATGATGGGAATACGATTGACTGGGGTTCCTACAGAAAATATATAAACAAGGTACATCAATACAGTATCAATTATTAATGTGATTTCGAATATCTTGAGGAAAGGTGACTGGTTTGGGAGCCATCTAGGCTTTTTCTACAGACAGAATGCCAGAACAAGAATCCTGCCATTAGCTCATCAAACAATCAATGCTAAAACACCTAGGATTATTTTTGACCTCTAAATCCTGATCTAAGTGCTACTAGGATGATGACAAGAAGAGAGTGGTGAGCTGGCTGCCCGCACATCCATTAAAATTGGCTTGAAAACAAATTAGCTCCGTTAAGGCAATCTGGCTTGACCTGGAAAAGGGGATTCACAAACAACACAAAGCAAAGCTGCTCGAGACTTTTGATACAGATGCATTAATCTTGTGAGCAGCTTATCTGCAGTGAAGCTCGCAGGGAATGTGTGCAGTGGGAAAACGAGGTGGAGGCGGAGGCGGACGAGGGAGGAGACGCGGCCACTTCCCATATGTGACGGTATCAAATCAAAGTGCAACGGGCAATAGTGTAAGCATTAAATAGGAGGAGGGGACTGGGGATTGTGACAACCTAATAATCCTTAAGAACTAGTGGGGAGGAGGGGATGTGGGCTCCAGGATAGGCTGGTATAATGAAGCTCACTTAGAGGATTGTGCCGAGTAAATCCACACCCCTCTGTGTAAGTGCCGGACCCAGTGCATGGAGATGTGCAGATTTGACCTCATAGGTAATGCCAACCAATCCTTTAGCCCCTCCTTGGATTGCTCTTAACCTGGGCTCATTAATGACTTTATAAAATAGCAGCGTGATCGGACCATACAGATTAGCCCCGATTCATTTTCTTAAGTTAGTAACATGTCTTTAAGCCATGTGAAAGAGGCCAAGGTGAGCACATGGTCCTGTGGAGTGCAGATCAGGAAAGCGATTTTAACCCTCTGAACATGCCTTAGTCATTGTCAGTGTTTGGGAGACAAGCTAATTTCTAGTTAGGAGACATGTTGGATGCATTTGAAAAGAGTTAAAGGACTTTAATCATTCAAACACAAACAGGAAAATGAAAGTGTAAAAAAAAGAAAAAAGTAAATAAGTATGGAGAGTGATTGAACTTTTTTGCAATGTTCTGTATTACAAACACAAACTTCAATGTATTTTATTTGGATCCTATATGCAATGTAGTGCTTAGCTAGGAAGTGGAGGAAAACTGATGCATAGTTTTCAAATTTCCCACAAAATGATCCCGGCCTTATAATCAGCCAAGTCAAAGTAAAAAATCTGCAGAAATGGTTCTTGCAGCAAATCCAATTAAAAGTTTTTTTGGGGAAATGGCACAACTACTGTAGCTAAGCATATGTAGAGGCGTTTTTTTTTCTCCACAAATGCTGAAGCTCAGTCACATTTAAAAGAGAGCATCTATGAAGATTACACTTCAGTTATTGCCAAATTAATTATGGACTTTGACTAGGCCATTGCAGCATAGGTCCACGCAAAAAGGTGAATGCCCACTCTGATCTCATTCGTTTGCAGCCTCTAATTAGTTTTCTTGCAGTATCGCAATGCATGCTTTATTGTGGGGATGTTTTGTTTAGGGTGGTAGGCAGCATTAATGTTTGATGAAATGTTTTGAATGTAGTCCAGAAGGTTCAAATTTGTTCTCATCTGATCAACGCACCTTCTTCTACATGTTAGCAAAGAGAAACCATGAACCTTTTATATGTTTCTCTGATTAACACTGTTCTAGTTTAATTGGGCATGCATGTCTTGGTAAGTTTACTTAATGACGCTTGTGGTAATTTTTTTATCCAAATAAATACCACTTAAATAGAACTATCAGAGGAATATAGTTAGAGAAACATAGTAATCAAACGGGATGTTGCTTATATTCAGAAAAAAAATTATTGTTGAGTAAAAAGTTGTTTTCTAATTAAGAAAATTAACTTAAAACTATTTTAAGCTCTCATATGGATATGTCAATATAGTTTTGTTATTAGTTAGTAAATTAAATTTGATAAAATTCAGCAGCAAAATAATAGTTTGAAATAAAATGATACTTAGAAACTGTGTTAATGTGGAATCAGCTTCACAATAAATCTTTTAATCTGTTAATGCCATCTTCTTTTGAACAATTTTGAACCAGTAGCCAAGGAAGCTAGACAGATGACACAAATAGAAAGAACTATCACTTTTTGCTTCTGGGAACACGCAAAATTTCCAGAACAAACCCAGCTTCAAGCTGCAAGTGCTTTGTCAGTTATCTAATGCAGCGTTGGACATCAATCCTGCATTAAACAATTAGTACAACTACAGGGGTCAGAGATCAGCCAGGGGTTATTGATGTGTGAATTAAACTGCAGGTCAGCAGGAAGCCATGTTTTCATACTGGCCCGCTCGTGAACAATGACAGAACAACAAATGAGACACAGGAGCGCTGGCCCCAGTGTGACAGGCCAGCAGTTAGTTAGCTTTTAATTCACGTCTGTGCCTTTGTCACCATCTGCTGTCAAATCAAAATCTGATTCTATGCAGTGGCTGCAGCCATAGAAAAACTCAAAATGTTTCATATTTTATGCAAAACAGAACAAAGCTTGCAGTGCGAATATTGCCATCTTTATGCATCTTTATATCTAAAATGGTTTCAGTTTCATATTTCAAATTCTGATTACCCCACATGAAAGCCCTGAGGAAAGCAGTTACAATAATATCATAATTGAACAAAAATCACATTCACAACACTTGGTCAATTAGGGAGAGGCTTCCCTAATTTGAAAGAGTCAGTGCACCGCCTGGCTTTGCTGTCCAACATCTGCTGTTTCAAACCCTGGAGACATTCAGCTCTAATTAGAGCAGCCCAAAACATGTCTTTTGATCAGTAAAACACACCACCTCTGCCCCATATCTGCTCTAAATGGCTGTTTTTATTCACACATAAAACTTATTGCCAAATGCTGTTGAGAAAGCCGGAGATACAATATGATCATCGAGGCTTCTGGAAGGCAAACTGCTGGATACTTCATCTTTCTGTGAAGCACTGATTTGACCAGCCGCTTGCTATGAGCCAATCTGTAATTGGCTGCAGGCCTCACCTCCCATCATCCTTTGCCCCGGACTGATTTTCCCCCAGGGACAGGACCATCAGGAGCCTAGTGATTAATGGCACCAGAGGTTAGAGGTCGCTCTGGTGGGAAGTGCTGAGGCTGAGGGCCCCTGAACCACTCCCTAAGTCCTTCCTCAAATGTCCACAGTGAGCACCAGAACCACACGGCTGATCTTCAAAAGGCTGGCTTTCAGGAAGAAAGTAGGCAGCAGCCCTTTTGAAGGATTCATATTTGGAAGTGTGTGGGTGTGAGAATGATCAATACCTTCACCCTGAGATGTATGCCTGCAAACTGCATTATATAATGAATTTGTCTCTGAAAAACTCACAGTAAAACATGTAACCAGATGTAAACCCATTCTGTCAATCAGAAAAGGAAGCGAATTATCAGTCCACAAGAAAACTAAACAAAAGAGCTGCTAGTTTGACTAAAACAAATGTTATATAGTTAGCCCATCAAAAACAAGGTCATTTCATCTGACCCTTATCCTATTTTTAGCTGGAAACAGCTGTTCACATTAAAATGGACTCTATAATAAATCAATTGAGCGCCCCTGACGCCAGTGGTGGTAAATTAAATATTGCTGACTTCCTTTGATGGGCATTCTTTAAATAATTATGAGACGGGGCGACAGCCTTACAGCGGCCAACACACAGGAAATGAATTTTTTACTGAATGAGAGTGCTGGCCGGTGTGAGGTTTCACTGCCATCTACTGTGAAGAGTGACAAAAAAAAAAAGATAGTGAAGAAAACAAAACAAATCATCCCTTGCTGCTTGCTCATTGAGAGATTCAATATTTTTTTATGTTATAAACAAGGCAAAAATCTTACAAAAAACCCATAGCAAAAGATTAGACATAAAGGAAAGAAATGTGGTAAAATGTGTCCCCCTGCTGCCTTTATAAGGAAAAGAAGGACAGATGAAGGAAAAGGAAGGGGGAGGTGTAGTAGTTAGCCAGCTGGAGAAAGACTGGATTATGGCTGTAAGGAAGGTGTCAACCAACACAAACAGCCCCTGGCCTCATGGCAGCGTCTGAGTCTTTAAGAGTACCGACACCCCACCACCCATCCACACCTTCCTCCTCGTCTTCCTCGTTAACCCCAATCACGACAATAACAAGTAGATCAAACCCAACTGTAATTATATCAACTTTCACATTCTTTTACAAATTCAACTCATGAGAAAAGTTTTGAAGTTTGCAACATTTTTTTTCTTCTTTTTTTTACATACAAATTGTGTCAGTCGCTGTGATTGATTGTGTGACAGCAGAAACAACCACTTAAGCCACTGCTGTTATTTTAAACCACATTACAGTCAGGACATTCCCAATACACTTTTAAAAAGGCATTTACAATCATGATATTTTGGACCCAGTAAATAAAAAGAAACAAATTAAAAGTATGGAATATGACTAGATCCCATTGGTTTCCATGGAAAATATATCCATATATGGTACTATCATACATGAATGCTAATGCAGAGTATGTTATAGAAATAACATACTCTACGTTATAGAAATCCGAGTATGTTACGTTACAGAAATTTTTCTTGTCGGAGCAAATCAGACATTTCTCTTCACTCACCAGTCTGTTTGTTGGAAACACTTTTCCCCCCCAGAATTATGAAACAACTAGAGATCCAAGAGAATGTCTGACTGCAAATGCTATTTGAGTATTTTAGCTCCCAACCACTACATGTGTAGCATTAGCTAGAAGAGATTTATCTTTAGAAACAAATGGTATGTTGTTATGTTAATACTTGTAAACTGGCTTACAGAGTTTGAATGTTATAAAAGGTGACCTTGGAAAAGTTTTTAACAGCTACATAACAGCACTGCAGTTAAGTTCACACACTGATTATGTGGAAGAAAATTAGACTTTCACAATCACAGCACTGCTCCCTAAAAGAGTATAAACTATTGCGGTGACAAGGTTGTATGGAGAAATTACACTCATGGTGATTAGATTAACTATGCCTGCCGCAATAAGTAATAAATTAGTTAATCGCATGATAAATTAAAACACGCTCAATAATTTCCATTCGCATGATTTATCGTATTTCTCTTTTCTCTCTCCTTCTACTAAAAACTGGATGACAAAAGTCTTCAGTCTGGTGGTTCAGTCTCAACTATCCATTTTTGTTGAACAATTTGTGTTGATAGAAACTTCATAAGTCTATTGCTACTTTTGTTGCTCTTTTTATTTATTTTGGATGTTTCAAAGGTTTTTCAGTTCCAGTGTCAAATGCTGACTGGATTTTAAAGTTTATTGATCGCCAAGAATATGTACTTGCATTACTATGCCATTAGTATTATATTACTTGAAAATATTCTGAAACCAACAATATTATAGCTCATAGCAATAACTTCTGGAACAATTAATTGTCCAGAAATATTTGTTACCATTACCTAAAAGAACTGGTTTCTTAAGTCTCCTCATTACTGCCATCAGCAATTCTCCTGACTTTCTCATCGTCACATAACTTGTATAAATCCTTAATTTTTGACCAAAAAAGTACAAATACTGCTACATTTATCTTGACATCATTGCTCTTAATGCTAGATTTTTCTATTTCATGCTTCTTACCTTTTATTTATTATTTTAGACATGGAAATAAATATTGTGCCCTACAAGTCTGAACAAGAATTACATAGGCAAATTACAAAGTTGTTATTGCCTTTCAAAAATCCTCTGCAATCAAACATGATTTTTTTTAAATGTCATATCCATCCCATTGTTCTGCTGTCAATAAGAGAAAATGTTAAAGATTAATAAACTTTCATTCCTCATAATAAAAGGCAAAAATATTCACAAAATTATTGGTTGATTTCTAGCGAGTATTCACACAGAGACGCTAACAGAAGAGACGAGCGTCTGGTTTCCACATGCTGAGAGTTTACTTTATGCATTCAGACCCCGGCTGTTAAGTTTATACGTTCTTATGTCGGGCCACCATATTGTCAGGACCCTGCTGTATGCCGGGGGCATGTTTGTTTTATTTTTAATGCACGCTTGAGTACATAAAAGGTAAAAAAGCTTTGAGTGCATGGAATTTGCTATCTTTAGTGCAGGCAGAGCTACCACTTGAATGGCAACCCAATTCATGTCATGTGTTAAGATATCCACCCCTCCACATAAGGGAAGTTAAATGTAATGTAACACTATATAGATACATTGCTATTCTGAGCATGATTTAAAGCTACAGCTGGTTAACACACACACAGCGACATAGAGAGAAGGTGAGGGACTGCCTTCTCTTAAATTCTTCAATATAAGCCAGTCAATAATCTCCACAGATCTGGCTGTATGAGATAGAGGGCTCCTGTCATGTCAATATGTTCAAAAAATCTTTACTAACATAGGGAGAAAGGTGGGTAAATGGAAAGAGGAACTACTGACAAGAGAGGGAAAAAAAAGGATGAAATGTGTTGATGGTTGAATATGATCCACAATGAGATAAACCCTAAAAAAATAGCAACTCCCTTAACTAATTACCTTCTATGTGCATTTAGGCAGGTCTAACAGGTTTAACAACCCCAGAAATGTTAAAGCTATGTGCATACATACATGTGAATTATAAAGGTATTATAAAGCAGCATAGTTTCCTTCATTAGTGAAGTATTGGGACAAGAGGCCAGATTACTTCACAAAGACAAATATTTTTTTATACCCAAGCACTTTTCAATATATCTCTATTTTATCAATCAATAAATTCATTCACTTCGACGCCAGTCTGGCTTTCTTTCAGGAATAAAATCCAACAAATTATTCTCTTCAAGTTGTGTCAACAAGGCCAATACTAAGGAGGAAAATGGTAAACAGTCAATAAGGAAGCTGTGTTTACTAAAGAGAGGGCCAGTTATTACACTGAGCAGGCAGATGGTAAATAAAAGAGCTGTCTTTCATGGTGTGAAAAAAAACTAAGAAAATCTGACATCTCTCCAAAGAAAGGTCAGCACCGGAGTCTTCTGACTGTATACATGGACAATAATAACTGAATTGCATGCATAAAAAACCCCAAAATAATGTACATAATTTTTAGAAATAAAGCTACCAGCTTAGGCAACTGTTATGAAAATGAACAGCATATGTATTAATGTTACAACAACAACAAAAAAACTCACTTTATGGTTCCACTTAACAGTTTTACTCTGCTCCATTTTCCATTGCAGAGCTCCTTAATGGAGACAGAATCAATGTGTAACTTTTTGTATGTGTGGGTTTATTAGATCGAACTAATTCAGCTGTGTGAAAATGACTTAGAAGTGAAGAAAATAAAGGACCACACATAGGCTTTTTAACAAGTTTGGCAGACTTTTAACACATGAACCACAGAAAATGTTTTGTAAGTGATTTATAATGTCTGAGTTCGACAGAGTTCATCTCTGCACAGCGGAGGAAAAAAGAATTGATTTTAAAATCCATATTTGCAGTTAATAAACATGCTCATGCTCATTAGTCATGCAGAAAATATTCAATTTTGGTGGACAAATGAGATACCTGTGATTTATGCTGTGAATTGTGTCGCAGATTTTCAGATGCCTTCATTAAACAAGGAAGTGTTTCAGCATGACAGTTGTTAAAGTACTGATGATTTCAAGCAGCCTGCAGTGCTTCCATGTCACAATACAAAGCTTTGAAAAGTATGTGTGACTTTATCCACTTTGGGAACGCATTCTGTGGATTGACAAAAATCAAATTTGGAATATCACACCAATCAGGGAATCATGATGGTGTCTGTGGTCTATGATTGCTTTTCTGGTTTTCTTCAAGGCATGAACAACTTTCTGTATTTGTAGAAACCACAAATTCTGTCGTCCAGAAAAAAATCCTGACGGGGAAACTTGTCATTCCTCTTTCACTTATGCAAGAGAGGAATGACCTAGAGCACAATTGCAAGTCCATTTCTAAACTTTAGCCTTTGTGTAAAACAAAAACAACTGTATTATTGATTTTTTTTTTTGTCAAAACTGACTCTTAAGTAAAACTTCACAGAAAATGTTAGTTAATTGTAATCTACTGTATATAGTTATTACAATCTTGATATTGACTTTGTGCAGCACTAATTTAGATTATTTGAATAATCAATAAATTGAATAATTAGTAGACAGGTTTCTTGACTAACTCACTGTCTAGAAAAGGAGAACCAAACAAAGCCTTCCTGTGCCACAGCTTAAACCTTGTAATGAGAAAGCTCTAATGGAGTTTTAACAATGAGCTGACATTAATCCTAAAAATTGCTGTTGGCAAAGAATCTAAAAGTGAATTGTTCAACTGAGTGATGAGTCAGGGAGTTTCTTTCTGGGAGTTATTACAGCGAGCCAGCAGCCAGTAAATAAAAGAGCTGTCTTGTGCGGTGTAAAGGAGAGAAAAACTGGCGAGGCTCCAAACAAAGGTCAGCTGCTGCAAATCTCACTGTGTCTAGTCGAATCATTGGGAAGCCTGTCAGGCTGCACACAATGACACCATTAGCAACTGAATTGCATGATTAGAAGCTTTTCCACTGCAATTTGGCAGTAAATCGTTCTTACCCATAAAGGCGATAGATTTGTTTTCCATTTTTTAATGCTGTGAGCAGTGAAACCTTGACAGGCTTTCCAAGTACTTTAAAAATGGTGCTAGATGTCATTAGTTGCACAAAAAGGAGAAAGAAAGGGAGAAATATGACTCCTTCTCCATGGGTCATAACGATGGGTCACCTGCTGAAATAGGGGAGGAGGGGGATTGAAAAGGTTGGATGGCACGAAAAGTGAGATGGCCTCTCCAACTGTAACCCAAGTCCCGTCAGTCCCCTGAGACCCAGCAGATCAACTGACAAGACCCCAATCAACAGCAGAGGGTATGGAGCCAAATGAGAGATGGATGGGTGAATGCATGGCTGGATGGACATACTGAAGGATGGCCAAAGTGTAATCAGACACAAACAGCTACACAAACAAGTTGTAGAGTATTTTCATTAGACCAATTATCTCAGAAGAAAGTCCAGAGAAACACTGAAAAGAAATTTCGCAACAAATTGCAGGTGCTGTATTTGGATGAAGAAAGGGAACCTACAAATAATGCATAATGCCTACCTCCATGAAATATTCTCCTGCCTGTGGTGTTTTTTAAATGTAGTTAACCAACAGAAATAATCTATTTTCAAGACATATTTATGTCCAGCCTTTAACTTGGGGCTTGTGTTTAGTAGTGATATTGTTTCAGTACAATCTTGCCTATTTTGTGAAGCCTACTGGTCTGCACTACAGTAATACCCACACAGACTGCAAACAAATTGCAAACAAATCTAAAATAGGTCATTAAGGTCAAACACTTCAATTTTAGTTTCATAAGACATGTCGTCAAAAATCAAGGTCGTCGTCTCTGTAGCTTCATGAAAACTGTGATCTGGCTTTTTCTCTTGCTTTTGAAATAATAACTTAATCTTCTCAGAGTGCAGATATTAATGGTGCTTAAAACACATTTTCTTGCCTCTTTTCTTTCTAACATCATTAACATTTTCTGTGAGGCTTAGTATCTCAGACAATAAAAATTACAGTATCTATGATGTCCAAGAGCAATCAGAGAGCATTCTATTGGCCAAACATATCATTGCTTGATTGGCACTTTAATATGATATCTAACCAAATATTGCATCCAAACAGTCCTCTGCATTTGAAAAAAAGTGTGAACACTGATATTGCGATGGTCAGTGTGGTTCAATAAATACTGTGATGCAGTCCATAATTCTCTGATTTCTTTCCATTATGTTGCACAAAGAAGCAGAGTGTTTTGAGGTTTTGTCTTGGCATAAACTCAAGGGTGAATTTCAAATTTGAGTTCATAATGTGAGCGTTCCCAACTTGTTTACACAAAATGTAATGTACGCATGTGTGTGTAAAATTCTGAAATTAAAAAGTGACAATTTCTCAAATGAAATCAAGAAAAAAAACATCATATTGTGCTGTTTAACAAATAGAAATACATTTTTGATTATCACACATGAACTAAAACTAGAAAACAGAAATCTGATTTAATTCCAGAGGGTGAGGGAAAAAAAGATTAGGTGTTTATTTGTAGACTTTGTAAATATCCTACTGTATGGTTTTCTTTAGATTATCTTTCCTACATATAACCAGGGATAATCTTGTGATTCCTTTTTGCTCAACTCAAACAAAGAGATGTAAATAGGTACATTAGGTACAGTTTTCTCATCTCTTTTTAGTAGGGTTGCATAATACAATGCAAGTTGATCTTTCTCGCAATATCACTGTATGCAACATGGATATCGCAAACAACTTCCTGGTATGCAATATTAGCTGCCTAATTATTCAAATACCTAGCAATCAAGCTCTCTATATATGTAATATATTTGTTTAATAGTTTCAGTCTCAACATTGATGTGAAATCAAAATAAAATTTTTACCCCCCTACCCCCAAGTAGCTGTATAGATTTATTGTTTTTGAGTCAGTGTTTGCTATGAACTCAAAGTAGACAGATGTTAGTACTTTAGTTATTTGTCAATTCATCCCAAGTCACATCATTATTGCAACATTCACCAATATGATCATACATAACATGGTTTCCTGATGTTGTGCAATCCTAGGTTTCAGCAGGCGAGGCAAAAATAAAAAACAAAACAAAAACAAATTTAAACAAAACCAAAGAGCAATGACGGTGTTTCACTCACTGTTTTGGTGTGTTTGTATGGATAAGTTTGGATTTCCAAAATACCTGGTTTCTCAGAAACATAAAAGACGACCTATGCTCCATATTTACATGCAATGGAAAATTTAGAGAGAAAAATAGCCCTTTAGCCTGACCCTGTAAACAGCAGTCTTTGATGATGGAGCAGAAAATGTCGAGAATGCTTATGTGACAGCAACATAACAATGGATTATCATGGGAGGAACTCTGGCAGTAGCTGGAGATTTTTTTCCAATTTAAAAAAAAAAGAAAAAACACCTAAAGCCTAAAGAGAAAATAAGACAATCTTGCATGAAGATGAATGTAAATATGAAGTCAAACAGAAAAATACATGTATAGGAATCTAACACAGTTTGCCAAGGCTGGTAGTAATTTACAAGTCCAACTGATTATTTCCAGTTTTCAAGGCAACGTTGGAAAGAGACATGTCGGTCCTTTAAAGCAAGCTTCATAAAACAGCTAACTGCTTCAGTCAATAACCACCCAGATTGACAAATAAAGCCATCAGCTTTATTTGGAGCAGTGATCAATATGAGAGAGACATCTGCAGCTATACGTCGAGGAGAAAGACAAATATATTTAAACAAAGGAAAGCGTGTGGGGGGTTACACAGCCATCCGGAAAAATTTTACTCACATCAATGCAAATTACTTTTTGCTTCTGGAATCCATGACACCGTGTTAGGCATTTGTCTTTTAGGGCATTTAATGGACAGGGGCAAGTATAAGAGAAGTCTATCATTATATTAAGATCTTATGTTTTAAAATAAAACCTCAAAAAAAAAACAAAAAAAACATGGGAGCATGCATTGTGGCACATTGTATACTACAATTTCTAAAGGCTACTTCAGAACTACAGGATATCCACTATACAGACTGTTAAACAAAATGAAAAAAAAAAAAAAACAACAAAAAAAAAAACACATCAACATAAATGTCACTGGCAGAGATTGTAGCATCTGTGCTTCACATCCACTTGGGCCCTTGTTTTCCATTAGGCCCCTTTGCACTCACATCTTGGTGTCTGTGCAGCTCATGGAACGTTGTTGCAGAGCCCGCACTGGAAGTGAGCTCAGGGCTATTGTATTGGTGTAAGGCTCCTCTGGGGGCCGTAATGCATTTCATACCATCCATCACCGGGGTGTGGAGGGCAGGAAACATTGCTTTAAGAGCACACACAGGACACAGATGGAGAAGCAAGACATGCAGAGATAGCAGAAGTTTGGGAATTTGTTGATCAGAGGGGGGGTTCTGGGGAAATAAGCTTCTGAAAGCCTTCAATAACACAATTTCTTGAAGATCTTCTAATATGCAGCGCAATGAATAAAAGAGGACAATTAACTAAAAAGGTGTCATTGTGATGCTTCTGCATGCAAGAATATGTTTGTGGTTCTCCTCTCTGCAGTGCATGGCGATTAAGAGTCGTTTAGCTCCGCAGCTTAAGTTTTCAAATCTTTGTACATTACAGCCATAATTAAAGATCAACAGCACTGAGGCAATCTGTGCATGTTGAAATGTCTTCCCAAACAAAAAAGGAAATAGCAAGGAGGTGCATGGGGTTGGGGGCTGGGAAGCAGAGGAAAGGACATAAAGGGCAGCCTTGGCTGGAAAGAAACAGAAAATAAAGTCTTAAGATTTCCATTTAACCTCCCCCAACACAAGCATAAAAACAAAACCATCAGGAAAACTACTATTTCCTTTTGTTTTGAAGGAAGAGCGTAACCCTGAAGATGTAAGCTCCACAAAGACGGGGCTGTAATTTGCCAGCCACTGGGTGGAGTGCCACAGAGTTAAAGATAATGTCAGGACCCAAATATATCAAGATGGAAGCCGCAACATGTTTGATCGCAAATGCTGGGGGAGGTTGTGTTCAAAAGAGAAGTTTTGCCTCTTTTTTTGGAGTTTTCCTTGGAGCAATGATTAAAAAGCTGCGGTTGGCGTCAGTGTATCATTAAGGTTGCCACCCTTTCCTGAAAGTCGGACCCCTGTGCTCCAGTTTCTGGTTTTCTAATGTTTGCCTGATTATCTTACTGTCTGACTGGTGAGCGCAGGCGGCTTCAGCTCCCTGACAAAGTGCCTTGAAAGGGAAATGAAAGTGCAAGGCCTCGTTTCTGCTCAGGCTGGCTGATGTCTCCTTTAACCTCTGCTCAGTCACCCTGGCACCCTGTCTGCCCTTGTCTCCTCCTGTGGTTTCCATGTCTGCCCTTTTCATCCCTTATTCTCCATTTTCTCTCTTTTCACACAACTCAAACAAGACACACAACGGTCTCTCCCTTGTCTGCTGTCCATCAAGGGTTCCCTATCAAAAACGCTGGACCCCACTTATTTAGAGATCATTAATCATGCTGTGTAGGACAGGAGGCCCTTTAATCCAGTCACTCCCCCCGAACCTGACCAAGCAGGCCGCAGTGCGGCCCTCCACCCTTATCCCCATGGTGTTATCAAGTTTCAGTGGTTGTAACTGTAGCACAATAAACAGAGAGGAAAGTAGCATTCGGAGGGGGTATAAGAGGAAGGGGTTGGAGTCACAAGGCAAGAAGAGAGGAAAAATTGTCCGTTCTTCATTACATTTCATTGCTTCTCTCTTAGTAAAACATGCTTACCAGGATTACCTTTATGAAAGAGTACTGGATCCATCTAACAGCTGTCTCTAACCAATCAAATTAATCTCTCTGAAATAGAAAACCTTTTTAAATGAAAATCCAACACTCCATCTAAAATATACTCACAATACCTTGTGCTTTTATTGTCAACCCAACCAGGTGCTGCCACTTTCCAGAAGTTGTGGGGTGTTAACTAAAGGAAAATGAGGCCATATCAAAGAGCCAGCGAATGTTCCCATTGTGATGTGGTGTTTGTACAGAAGGCCTGCCTGTTACAAGCACCAGTGTGAGGCTGACCAGGGGAGTAATATAATGCATACATGGATCCCCCCGAGCCCATTCATGGTGTAATTGGTGTGGACAGAGCTCTGGGTCTCTGGGTTACAGTTGGGGAACTTCCTCTAATGTCCTGCCGGGAAGCCACTTTTCCCACACTACAAATCCCATCACAGCTGCAAACAAAAGTTAAATCTGGACTAAAGAAATTTTTTTTTTTTTATATTGGAAAATTGGCAAAGGAATATTTATGTTTACTTGTCCTTAAGGAATTTTATTTTGTTTTTCAAACTTTGCATAGCATAAGTTAACCAACACACATTTTCATTTTAGACTAACCTAATTCAAGAAACCTAATTTGCCGTTCTTGCAACCTTGATCAGAGCAAGCAGGAGATTTTACAACATTTCTCACAACCTTAATTGTTCATCTTTGTCATCTCTCATCATTTTTCCAGCTATTTTCTCATGTTCCCTAAAGCTTTTCCTTGGCCAATCAAGAACTTGTGCTCAAAGTAAAATTGTGCTTATGATTTCAAAAATTTGAACAAACCCAGATTTCCTAGCACCTCAAATAACAAATGTTTTGTATTTTATTTTTAAAACTAATTTCACCCTTTTAACCTAATAGTGTTTTTTTTTTTTTTTTTACATTTATATGCATAGTGATGCTGCTTGAACCTGTTTAGTGTAAACCTCTGCAGAAAATACAAGAAATTAAATTTAAAAATGTATTGATTATCTCCGAGTTTGACAGTAAATTAAATTGAAAGTTGACATTGGCCTGGCCTCAGAGTAAACTTTAAATCCATGTTGATTGTGAAACTGACCTAAATTTAACTTCCCAACAGTTAAAGTAAAACTTTATGATATATGGAGGCATTTTTCCAAATAAAATTCATTAAAAAAAAATAAAATAAAATAAAAAATAATCACTCTATGACTAGAAACTGACAATGTTACGCTCGAACAGCTCCGACTGTCAATTAGTTAGTTGGAAACAAAAAAAAATCTGGTCCTTCTCCAATCAGCGAACTCTCCAAACATAAGCTCTACCAGGACAATGACATTCTTTAGAGCGGGAGAAGTAACTGCAGGAAGAAGACTCAGCCAGCTATTTTCAGTGTCAGTATAGGTGTTCAAAAAATGAAGTCAGAGGAAACACAAAACGGTTGTAAAAAGCTGTAAAAAAGAAACTGAATTTTCTTCAGCAGCATGTTGCCTGTTCATTCAGGCCGACACAATGTGGAGTGAGATGTCAGCAGATAAATGGAAACTGAAATAATTATAGCAAAATTGCTTTTCCTTTTTCCTTTTGGAGAATCTGATTCTCTTTGTCTCACAGAAAGCAATATTAGACTCTCACCCTAGCAGTGCTAATCAACAAATAAAGGCAATTTAAAATGCCAATTCTGTAACCTTTTGAGTTTGTACTGAAATAATAATTGTACTATAATACAATAGTACAATAGTTACTCTGCATTAGCTGCAGAGCTGTGCAAGGCTGACTGCTCTCTTGCTCTCTCACACAGTGTTGCTGACTGTTCTGATATAAATAATGATCCATTATGAAAAAGGCTGTTTTATCTACTTTACAGTTACAACCAAAACATAAGCTTTTTACCAATAAAACACAAAAAGAATCAGTCTTCAATTTAAACATCCCAAATATTAATACCAGTAGTTTTTACCTAAAAACCACTGGTATTTATTCAGAATGAATCTTGTAGAAAAAGGTCGAGGAACTCTTGTGAATTAGTAAATTACATTTTATTTTACATTTTGGTTTGATTTTATTTGGACAGATGCCTCTTTTTTTATAACCTGAAGTATTTTTCAGTCGTTTTGATTTTCAGTGATGTAGAGACACATTTCTGCAACTTTTGGGTGTTTTTGAGAATTTTCTTTTTTGATCGTGAATTTAAATTAAGACCATATTTCTTTTCCAATATATTCAGCCAGTAGAAAGATAAGTGTGTTATTTCTGATTTCTTAAGAAAAAATCAAAAATGGATTAAATTGGTATCTGCAGGCCAGATCATTACAAAACTCAAGCTGAATCTATACAATAAATACATGAAAATAAATAAAAAGGAGGAGAAATCACTTGCCCTTCTAAAAGGTGACATGCAAAGGTGTTTTTTTTTTTGTTTTTTTTTTATAGGTCGAGGAAAAGGTGCAACTGTTGTATTTAGTCCCCTCCCCACACCCTTCTGTTCTTGACTGGTGATTTCAATGAACAGGAGCCTCTCTCTTTGGCTGTGTCCATCACAGTCTGTGGCCATTAATCATCTCAAGTGGACAGGCAACCGCTGAAAGGCAGTTGGCAGCATCAGTCTTTTTTCCCCTTCATCATGTAGACTAATTTACACCACCCCTAATTCGCAACCCCACTTTTTCTCCCCTCTTGCCCCCCCTTTCCACGATGACACAGCAACTGGTTATCCAAGCAGGACAATCCCTCTCCAGCTTAATCGAAATCCTTAAGGCGGTTAATGGTGACAAGCCAGATTGAGGCTTTTTCCTTCCCTACAGAGAGCAGAATCGAGACAGGAGAACCGTAATGGATCTAATGAACAGCCGTCATAACTTATCAGTGCTATGTAGACTCCTCCAACGTGGGCAGCTCTAATTCATTTATATTACATGTACATGTCAGGCCATTAGCTAATGTTTGCTCCTGCAACAAATAATTAATATATACATGAGGTTCTTGGGTTGATTAAGGCTGAGATCATGCTCAATAATTACTAAACAACTAACACAACTGAGTTCAGCTGTGAATGCAAAATAAGCTGCCAGCAGAAGATGAGAACTATTATGAAAAGTTAGCGAAAAGGTAAAGGTTGAAGAGGCAGTTTGTGAGTAGCTTCTGCTTTATCTGTGATCCAGAGAGAATCAATGGGCCCCCTCACACGATTTAGGACAGCTGCTGAAATTCCTCAACCATTAACACACACACACACACAGGCATGTTTTTAAACTGCAGAGGCAGGAAATGGGAATCCCTCGTAATTTTTCCTTCCGCTGTTGCTTTCCTTTCAAGACTCAGAGGCCCCTTGCCAAGGTGGGAAAAATCACCTCACCATTTGTCTCTCCCGTCTCAAGAGTATACTGAATTTTGCTGAACCTCACAAAATAAAATAGCATTTCTAAACTTTTTTACTTAATTAATTAGATTTGTAAATCTGATTTTTGATGAAATTGAAAACAAAATGAAAACAAATTCAAATTCTTTTGTGACACTTTAAAGTAAAAGATGCAAACTCAGAACTTGAAGAGTAACAGTTCAATCAAAAATTAAGATAAAAAGTCAAATAAAACATTTTAGAGAAAGAAAACCTAAAAATCATCAAAGTATAAAATCACAAAAGAAGTTTACCCACAAATTAATAAAATTTTAGGCAATCTCCAGAAGCTGTAGTAGTTGTTGCTAACTGTTGACCCTTGCACTCTAACACTTGTACAAGATGACACAGGAACGTGATCCGTGCAAGTCGACTCCTCTAATGCTTTCTGTAACACACACCAGAAATATAATTTGGCTCAAACTCCTGAACAGATAAACAGCACAACTCTCATTGTTTTTAAATCTAAACTTAGGACTGTAGAAGTATATAACCAGGTTGAGAGACATTGAGAGAACTATGTCCTGAGTTCAAAGATGCCACAAAGGACCTGAAAAACTTAGTCTCTCTGGCTCTGCTCAATCCATTACAGTCCAAACAAGAACTCCAGGTGTCAAGACCAGATCAGGGAGAGGCCGCTGTTTTGTAGATGGTTCTTTGGCATTAGACAAGCTCAAAAATCATACATTTTTGTGCCATTTGTTTGTAAAAAGAAAAATGAGTTACACAGCTTGTAGCTTGTTTTTAGTCTGAGTTTAGTCTGAGTTTCAGAACATCATTATATGTAGCCTGTTCTGGAAATCAGCTAAAGACCCAACAATAAAATTATTACATTTACTAATGTAATAATTAGCTACAAGAAATTGTTTTGCTTGCATCTTATTTTTAGTGCATAACTTGTCCAAACTTTTTTATACTGTGTTTAATCCTACTGATGATGTCAAATGTAAATATGCATAGAGCATCTGAGGACTAATGTTTGTAGAAAGTTTTAGAAATAAACTTGAAATGTTTCAACATTTAGGTGTCCCAGAAATATGTAACATTCCTGCTTGAAAATGTAGCACACTAGCACCAAAACATACAAGTAGACATGAATGGACAAAAAACCACCACAAGGTATTGGTATTTTTTTTTTTTTGTTTCTTTAACGACAAATACTTGATTTTCTTTGCCAAGACTGAATGTGCCAGATTCATACAAGTTTGTGTATAATTACAAAAAATAGAAGAATTCTTCATTATTTTAAAAATGTTTCACCAACAAAACTTTGAAAATGTGGTGAGCATTTGTATTTACCCTCCCCCATGTCAATGCTTTGTAGAAAAACCCGACAAGTACATTTCAAGTTCCTGTGGGATGCATCTTTACCAGCTTGGTGCATATATAGACTGCAATGTCTTCCCATTTCTCCCCACCACTTCGATTCAGTCAGATTGAATAAGAAGAATCCGTAAATAAATTTTAAGTCTTACAACAGATTCTGATTTGGTTCTAGGTCTGGGTGATTGCAACACACCAATACTCTTTGATCTAAACCAGGGGGCTTTAAATCCAGGCCTCAAGGGACAGTGTCCTGCAAGTTTTAAATGAATCAAATGGCTGAATCCCCTCCTCAGTAAGCAGTCAAGTTCTCTGGAGTCCTACTAATGACCTCATTATTTGACTCAGGTGTGCTGAAGCAAAGACACATCTAAAAGTTGCAGGGTACCAGCCCTCGAGGCCTGGAGTTGAAGACCCCTGATCTAAACCTTTCCATTGCAGTTCCGGGTGTATCTTTAAGGTTGCTGTCCTGCTGAGATGTAAAGTGTCAGCAGTCTATCTAATCTGAGAGCAACTTCTAAACAAGTACTCTATTGACTATTACTTTTATATAGATATCAGAGTGAAGGGGGCTAAAGGCAAATGTTTCTGATTTTTTTGTGGAAAGGTTTTAAAAACAACAATCACTTGCAGCATTTGAAAATTATACACTCCTTTTGTAACAGCTTAATTTCTGATTAAATACATTGAAATGTATAGTTATAATGTGACAAAAGATGAAAAGGTTCAAGGAGTATGAATACTTTTGCAAATACATGTATTACTCACTAAATACAACTATCTCATAAACAACACACACACATCCAGAGCACCACAGTAATCACAATGAGATTTACTGTGGGAGATATTACTTAAGCCAAATGCCTTTTTTGGCAGCAGGTTTGTATGATGAAAGTCTTGCTGCATCAGCAGTGGGGATCTGAAGGGTCCTATAGTTTGTCCAGAAGAAGTTCAAGGTCCCTGCATGCCTAACTCACAAGAATTTAAGTGAGTTTTGCAATCCCAGATCTACTTCACTCTACTAAGGATCAGCTGAGGCAGAGCTCATCTGTTGAGACCTTATGGCCAATAATCTTAGGGCTGGTGGCCAGTCATGTTTTTGCCTGTGTGGTGTATAAAATGTAAAATGTTTTTGTGACACTGCACACTTCTTAGACAAAACAGGCAGAAAACAAGGTGATAAATATTCAGTCCACACTGGAAATATGAAAAGAGAGCAAATCCCTCCTACTATTAGCCAGTGAAATACTCTTAATGCAAACACCACAAAACATCCTCCTTTCAATGGACAAACCAGACCTGCTGTTGTTCTGACAGATATGTAAAGAACATTGTAAAAATTGCTGGACACTTCCCTTTTTTTCAGAATGACGAGGGTTCTTGTAAATTCTTAATCCTTGTTAACGAATCCAAACAAACCCCCACTTTCTTCGATAGTTTTGCCACAAAATATTTGATTCCGTCTGTTGTTGCTGCTTAATGTTTTGTTCTTACCTCGTTTCTGCATGAAGGTAAAGAGATCATCCAAAAATTCCTTCCTTTTCGGATCATTGTCCAGCTCATACAGCTGCAGGAGGACACGGAAACATATCAGGGAATTAAATGCAAGTTTTGTGGCTGCTGAAAACAAGGATGTCTTAATACAAAATTCAGTGAAGGCCCAGATTTTGTTGACTTTAACAAGCTCACCTTAGCAAAGTCTCTGGAGGCTTCTCCTCTTCCTCTGTTACTGTCAGCCTCATCTGTCCATCCAGCACTGCCATTCTGAAACACAACAAAACAGAAAACATAAAGGTAAAAAAAAACAGAAAAAAATTATGCCAAACAGAGAATTTGTATGAACAAAGATAGAGTAGAACCAAAACAATGTATCAAAGAGATGTATCAAATTTTAGTTGCTGTGAATGACCTACAAACATTATTTCTTCCAGGAATGTTCATTTAATTCTTTTAGTTTTACTGCAGGTCAAAACATTTGTACTGGACTCAAGGGAATAGAAGACAAAGCTATAAATTAGCTATAAACAAACATCCAGATATAAAAACCGGTGGGAAAACCCCCCCAAAAAACTAATGTAAACTCGGAGCTAAAGAATGCATTTATCCAGGGGTTGAAAGAGCAACTTCTGGAGTTATTGTACCCCCGATCTCTTAAATCCCCCTCCCCCTTCATCCTCAAACATCTCTATTTGACCTAAACCATCTGCATCTGGACCTGCCCTGCCCCCACCTATGTCTTCCGACCCAGCTGGATACACGGGCCCCCCATCCTTCAATCTTAACGCAGCTGTGACGGGTGGCCAAGTTCATAGAGTGTAGCTGGCTGTCAGGAGGGGCCAGAGGAGGGTGGGCTGGTCACTTGCCTTAGCGTGCATCTCTGCAGGCCTGCACATACGCCCACATACACAGACACAAATGCGCAAAGGCTAATCATCAATGTGTGCATGTTTGTGAGTGCAGGAAAGGAGTGTGAGGGGGGCATAATGGCCCCACAAGACGGGAAGAAAGAAAATAAAGGCAGAAAGGAGTGCACGGTATGTGCAGACGAGGAATGTCTCTTAAAGACAAAACCTATAAAAGCATCAGGAATCAAAACAAGATTCTTTTGGAGGGAGACGTTAATAGCTGCAGCACAGGGTCTAGTTTCAACCAGGAGCCTATTGGTCAGTGGCAATTACAAGCCCTGAAATGAGAGCCAGGAGGGCAAAGGTTGTCAAGGCCTCTGAGAGCAAGTCATTTTCACCCTCTCACTCTCGTGTGTCTAACTGTTGTCAACATTCATGCTCCCTAAACAAATATTCATCAGCCATCAACCAGGACAACCGCTGCAGATGATCTGTTTCAAGGTTACCAGATAAATGCATGAAGAGTTGTGAAAGAAAGGCCGTTGTGCCCCCCTAACACACACACACACACAAAGTGTTTTTAAAAACAACAACATACATAAAATATATATGTCCATACATATGTCCAACATATGTTTCTAAGGCAAACATTTTTAAGCCTTTAGTGTTACAAAATGTGCTAATATAAAACACCTTTTCCTATTAAACTGCATAATCTGACGTGTGACAGAGATTACAACTGGTTGATCATGTGGACAAAAAACATGCATTGTGTTCAAAGTACTGTAAGGCCTCCAGATGCACTGTAATTTAATCGCTTTGTTAAACTTTAACCTTTATGAATGATTATGACTGAAGATACTGCAGATTTTAAATATGCATATAGAGACTGTCATAGGTTTCTGACCTTGTTTAGGTAGGCTTGCAGTTGTGCTATTTGAAAGCTAAAATATTTTGCATTGGAAAAACACATGATAAAAGTGCCACCTAAAGAAAAATATTCTGCTCCTGCATACTCATATTACTAACCAAACAAGAAACCAGTACATTATACTGAAAACTAAAGGTTGACCTTCATTCTGAAAATTTGTGTGCTAGTTAGTAGAGGCTGCTGAGCACGAAAGTAACAGCTTATGCTTCACAGGACTCTCCATTTGAGGAAGTGTATCCCCACAGCATGGTGCTGCACCCACCAAGTTTTATCATTGAATTGGTGCATTTAGAGTGATGTGCAGTGTTAGTTTTCTTTCATACATGTTTGCTGTGTTCCTTTGACTGCTTCATTGTGCTACTTGTTTACTAATGTTCTTGAAGAAGCCTCTTCCTCCTCTGCTATAGAACAATGAATTATCCAATTGGTTGGTGGCCTTTTATTCAATAAGCAGCCAAGCTGTTACTCTGAATTATATGAGAATTAATTGTGTCCTTTGTTGTTTTTTCAAACCCTAATTAACAAAAATAAGTATTAATACTTCTATTACAAAACTAAAGGATATTTTTGTAAACAAAAGTCCTATTTCTAGCTTACAAACAAAGATAATTCCAACATGCAACTAAGGATCAGAACCGAATGAAGGTCCAAAGGTGCAGGCAGTAGCCGGCGGGTCACTGGACTTGGAAATGTTAAGGAAACACAAATGTGTTTATACACAAACCACATGGACACTTTCACACACATACACACTCATTCTTCCCTGAGGGACACCGTTATGGGAGAGCCGGGGTCAAGGTGTTGTGACATCAAATGAGAACAAAGGTCTAAAGTAACCGAGTATTACTGTGAAGTCAGTAGGTTATACTGAAAACTAAAGGCCTGAAAACCTTTAGTTACCCGAGTCAGGTTTTTTCCAAGACTCAGACTCAGGTTTTTTTTCCAAGTTGTCTGTAAAAGTAAAATTTTGAAACTGACAAATTTGTTAAAAAGGATAGCAATAAAGAAGAACCTAATGTAAAAACAGGAAAATGTTTAGGGAAACAGAAGTTTGGGTCGACATGCAACTCATTGCATAAATATTTATTCTACTTTAACTGCATTACCCATGAGCTAAAATAAAAAGCTATGTGATTTCAATAATCCATAATCAATCAGAGATGCCACGTTTGACTTGCCATGTTTAGCTACCAAGACATTTTTTTTTTACCTCTCAATCCAAAACATATTTCAGACCTAAGAACATTTTCAAAGAAAAATAAATTTTTTAATGAAAAGCCTGTGTGAATGTAATTAGTGGACAAAAAAAGTTACCAAGTAGTTTAAAACAAACTTGACTATAGAGTGGGAGGAGAGAGGCAGTAAATCCTGTGTTAAATATAGTGATAAATCAGTAGAAAAATAATTGAGGTAAACATCAACCAGAAAAAAAACATTTGCTTTCTTTAGGAATCACTTTCATCCTATCCTCCTGTTACACAAGTGTTTCAGAATATCTGAAACACATCTGGGAAGACACAGATCAATAATTTCAGCTCACTGAACATTTGTATTGAAGCAACTTTTTAGTTAATTTCAACTGCCACCTTGCAGCCAATCATTAAAATGGAAACCCAGTTAAAGCCCTGGACCCAAGTACGAGATCATGAAGGTTAACCATTTTATATTCTTTCAGTTATTACAATCCACAGTTAACCATAAGTCTCCATGGTAGATGTTTCTCGTTTCAATGTTTTGAATGTGAAACTGCTTTTATTAAATAAAATATTCTCAATGTGCAAAGTAACCCATACAGTTTGTTTATATCAGGAAATATTGTGGATCAAATGACATTTTTGAAACAGAAGAAGAAATAACTTCTATAATTGGCTTTATTCAGACTCCCTTAATGTCAATGTCAGGATATCTGATCCAACACCCTCAACACCCAAAGGTTTAGTGGCTGATCGGTCTTGGATGACCTAGTCTGGCTGGAGGTGGAAGTCCTACTGTGGAGGGATCCGAAGAACCGAACAAACAAAGAGCTTTTGTTTAACAAAGAGGCCGGACACAACTGAGTCAATAAGAGTCACCCTGTTCGGACTCCAAATAAATGCTTGTTTTACATTTTATACTACATTGTTTATATGGAGTAAAGCTCTGTCAGAAGTTAGCCTGATAGCATGCAATTTTTGAATCAATATTCCTGTTCAAAATCCAAATTAAAAATCTCAGGACATCCAAAGCTGGGAATAAAAGAGACCACTGTTGTTATTTCTGAAATAACTGATTGAAGCATTACTGTCAAAAAGTGTTTTGAAGCCAAAGAGATGTGAGCAACTAAAACTTCACCACATGATGGACGCAATCAGCATTTTCGACTCTTGTCCAGAGCCGACAGAGATGTGAATGCTGCCGGATTTTTACAAATCTCCTACTTGTTATAACAAAACTCACAATTAGATCAGCAAAAATTATTTCTCTTAACATGTGAGAAATAACCAAACCTGTTGAAAAAGATCTATTTTATTTTACCTCTAATTCAATAAATATGCTGTGATTTACAATTAATTTGTTGCCTCTTTAATTATTTGCTTTGTTGTATTCGATATTTAAATTTGCTTCATCTTATTAATTAATAAAAGATGTGATATTTCTTCCAAAAATCTTACAGAAAATGTTAGATTTTCCATGCTTATTATTTTTTATATATATATAAAATTATTGAGAAATTTTCTATTTTTATAACAGTTAAAACTAGTTTCCTACAAGTGAAAGCCAACTTTTGCTTCTTGCTCATCCAGGAGAAGTGAATGATGCAAGACTGTGACTTGCACTCTGTTAAATTTCCTCAAATATGATGAATAAACTGAAGTCAACTGCATTGTTTGATAACTAGGATCAATTTGAATATATGTGCTTGACTTTCAATCTGTCTGAGTGCATTATATTGAAATTTGTTGGTAATTAGCGCTGTGTACTAGTTAGTAAACTGAGAGTCACCTAGGTTGAGTTTCAGATTGAATTTACTTTGTTGATAAATGATTACATTGAATTGATAATAAGTCTGATTGGGTGATTTGTGGACATTAATGTCACGCTGTTTCTGGTGAAGAAAACGCACACATGTACACACGCACAAAGTAATTATAACAGGAGCCAATAACCAGGAGTAGACATGTTGGCTCTTGAAATGAGACCTTGGTCAGCTGAGGAATGTTAACACCATGTTGCTCCTTGTAAAGTTAAGAGTAGCTACTGATGTGTTTGGACCGCTCCTTATGATCAGTCACCTCAGCCCCTTCATCACGTCCACCACTCCACCCAGAAATGACTTTAAAAAAAAAATTCCCACACCTTTCCACATTTTATGGAAGATGTGTACATGACTTGACATGCCTAATGTATTTAATAACTGTTTTATTGAAAGTAGTGCATCACAAAAACTTTGTACAGGAGTGTTGCTTGATGCAGGATTTGTCTGACATCCATCACAACTAAAACTGTAAAGACATTTGTTTTGCTCTCAGCAGAACACAACCTCGCAGCTTAATGTACACACACAAAAACGCAGCGTTTCATATGAAGTCAGTATGGGTGTGACTAATAAGAATTGTTTGTGTTGAAAATACTGGTGGATACATGTACACACACACATATATAACAAACACATATCTGAGTAGTCCACAGCTCTTTACTAGAGAAAATTACATTTACTTTATATTTTTGACTGACTTATCTGACAAGTAAGGCTGCATACAGCAATGGTTTTTTTAAAAAAAGGGGGAAGTAAACTCTATGAATCAAGAGCTTGTTGAACTGCCTTTAGCAGGTATAACCTGAAGTTTTCAATAAGAAACTGTGGAAGAATGTAAACCCCATGTTTTTAACAAAGTTGCATCAGTAGGTTGAGGTTTGCTGTCAGTCATGTCAGCGCAGCTCTTTTAATGAATGAGCTCAGTATTTATTTTAGATATGGGTTGGGCCAAACATGCATTTTCTTTTTTCTTTTATTTTTTTTAGGTAATTCTGTTAGATATTCTGCTTCCTGTTGGATCATCTTTCTGATGATTCCAGAGAGATGATTTGTGTGTGCAGGTGTTGGATCTCTGATACATTGCTTCACATTTAACTCTGACATAATTTGGCATACAGAGGAGTTCATGTATGGCTCAATGACCGTAAGGTACCAAGTTCTTCTGGGTGCAAAACAAATCCACATCACCACTCACTCAGGTGGTATGATATGCATTATAGCCAATCATCTCATTCTCTTGTCTCATCTGTCCAAAGGACATTATTCCATAATCAAGCATAATCAAGTGGTCCATTTAGATTCATAAACTTGTCTTGCTGTTTTCTTCTTTGAGAGAACAGGCTTTAACCAGACTTTTTTTTTTTTTTCAAACAAGCTACATTTGTTTAATTGATTCTTAGTGTAATGTGGTGAGTTTTCACAAGTACCATAAGTCCTGCTAGTTAGCATTTTTTGAACACTGCAACAATTGCTTCTCCAAAGGCACTGCTGATACATTTTCTCCTGTCCTGTCGAACAATCAATAAATTGATAGTTGGTTAATCAGATGCATCTAATGAGCATCTTATGGCCTCTATCTTCACTTTTAAATCTCATGCAGGAAGCTACTGGACTGTGCCTATTTTTTCAACATTCATGGAAACTTGAATTTGAACTCGACATTCTATTAAGTAAATAAAAATTGTTTTCAACTAAAATAAATAAAAATTAAAAAAAACAGTCAAAATGTTGCTTCTAGAATAATTTCACCTGTCTCTCTGAAACATGCTGGTGCAGCCATGTTGTATGTCAGTAATGCCTATTTTGGGTCTTCATTTGCTTAGGCTTATGGCTATCACAACAATCAGTCACTTTGTTCTTTGTGTAGAATAAATGCAATGAGTTTCCAGTGTGATTGTGCAAAACAAGTGTGATCGCTATACATAGCTGTGGTATTAGTTGAGCATGGCCTGTTTGTCCACTAAATAAAACCAAGGTTTTAAATAAGTTATTTCTAAAATCATAAAGAATTTCCATTCTATATACATTCCTAAGGTTGATTTTACTTAAACGCAAGGGAAACTCAAGACCTCTACAGTTTTATGCAGATTAAAGAAATGCTACACTGGCATTGCCTCTTGTACAACATATGCAACAATATATTATTGTTATATATAGATCATATTACCAGTGGTAGGAATAACTGTTCCCATTTTGTAAGCAGTTAGATTCATAACCAAAGTATTCTTGTTTCAAATTGTTGTATAAAAACTGCAATACGGTGAAACTGTGGTATTTCTACACAAGATTATCATGTAAGAATCTCATAGCAGTTCATACCTTTCGTCTATGTATATGAATTATCTGCACAAGCTACCATATGCTCAAACAGCCACTGTGTCTGTTTCTCTTGTGCTGTTAAAGGGTTTACTGGCCAGGCAGTGGGTGGCCTAATTACATTATGGCCATACGTGACCAACTGGTTCAGTGCCAAATCAGGGATAACAATAACACAGCACTAAAAGTTAGCCATAGATGGACATCACTAGGAGAAGATAAAAAAAAGGATGCACTTCCACAAATGTCCTTCATGAAAGATCCCCCTTATTCAGTATCAGAAAGGAAAACACCAAAATGAATATTTTGCTAACATGCAAATGTTTTTAAATACACTTCGGATCATTTTAAATACACTTCGGATCATTTCTGTACTTAAAGATGAACATTGATCAGCAAATCAAAATGTGAAGTAAAAAAATGAATACATTTTCCTTGATTGGCTCCAACTTGTGATCCAATGGTGATGGTGGGAAAAAGAAAGAAAACAATAACTGAAAAACTAATTTAGCCAAAATTGCAACCAGGAGTTAATACCTCAAAGACAAATGGATGCCAAACTTAGGCTGATGGTTGCATCAAATGATTCAACAGCATGTCTGACTGCAAAAGAAGGCAAGACAGTGAAAACTTGGCAGAGTGTTGAACTTCCTTAAAGAATGTATGTGAAATGCAGACTGAATTGTGTATTTTATTGATGTTTTATGAAAAACAACCGTTAGCAGGATGACATTTTTCATTGCACTCCATCAGACAAGCCACACAATACTCTCCCACATGAATGCTAATGCATTTCTTGCAGGAAATTGTACTTTGACACCATAGAAAGATGTCCAGAGAAGAGCCACCATTTTATTGAGGCCAGGCATGCTGGAACAAGAGGGGTTAATGGCTGCTGCTTGGAGAGCGGGGGGTGGATGGCATTGATTGCTCAGGATGTTGACAGCACTTTTCCAATTTGATAGTGCAGCTGTTATTAGATGAAGAGGCTTACCCTTAATAAAAGCATCATGTGATTTCTCTTCACTCAACTAGCTCTTAAAGACTGAAATAAGACATTCACTGTCCACTTTGAAAATACCAAAAATGTAATTAAAACATAATGTAAATACTTTGCTGAAATAAAGATGACCCAGTGTATAAATAACATAGAAGTTTCTTGCTACACATGAACTGATGGAAACAAGTAGCACCACGTCTGATCTAAAACATCTGTTCAAGCAGCCCACCATTTTAATCCTGTGAGCCCAACAAAAAACTTGAGTCAAAAACACATCTTTGCCATTTAAGGTCATGTTAGCCCTTAGCAATACCTCAAAAGCCCTCAAAGCTAACGGTCCCTGGGTACTGTCAGGGCTCTCTGTACCCCACCCTACAGAGGTACATGCCAAATCCCCAGGGCCATAGCTATTGAACACGCAGCTCAAATCAATAGCCCTGGATGTGCAAACACAGGGAAGTCCCCAGCCCCCCTCCGGACGCAATCTCACTGCAAACGTCAATACTCATCATCCTCAGTCATCTACCACTACATCAGGGAAACTGAGATGAGGGCTGGATCATAGCTCCCAGGGTGACCTAACCGCCGCGCCTCCAACAAGAAATCCTAACTTCAAGTGACATGGTTAGGGTTTCCAAGGGAAACCTTCATCAAGTTGCAGCCATCTATAAGAAACTGTGTAAACAGCCACACCTATACTCAAAGAACACACAATTCATGCTCATGCAAGCTAGATTGCTATAGCAACCCTGGGCAGTAAATCAAAGTTAACCAAATGCTGCAGTGTTCCCAGTATGAGCTCTGCCAGAATGGACTGGGGTGGGAGGGCAACTTTAGTGAAATTCACCAGCATTCCTGTACCCCAGAAACAGGACCTAACAATAACAGGATAGCCCCTCTCATCCCACAGGTACTCTTAACATCTCATTCCTAGACTAATCTTTTTTAGCCAAATTGCTGCCTGTCAAAACAGCTCAGCAAGGAAAACCTTTCAAACAGACATGGCAGCAGTAATTTAATCACAATCTTGGCCTTCAGCGGAAATCTGGACCATAGCCAATAACAATGGTGTGAATGAAAAGTAACATTTAGAGGGTAAATTACAATTAAAAGCCTATTTCTGGTACAAGTTTAGAAAGTCATCACAAGATCCAAAATAAATCGGAAAATAAGTTTATGCTACTATTAAATAGATCTGTGGTTTAAGCCATGTTATCCTACTTCTGTGAATTAAACACAAAAAGGAAAGCAAAACGCCATTAATTTCAGCACCTTCAGTTATTTTCTTCAATATATTTGCACAATATATTGCAAATATACTGTCATTGCAATAGCAATGTCTGCAGCATTTATATCACAAAGGACTATTTAGACCAAAATAATTGTTGGCTAGTAAATCCCATGTGTTATGAACTTGAATATTTCATTCAAATGTAATATTTAGTCAGTAGGACAAAGTCTTACACCAGCAAATGCTCACACCGGACACACAAACTCGTAAACAGTCACAAGAGTTATGGGAGCCCAGAAAGAAAGGAAAGAAGAAAATAGGCATACATGGTAACGGATATTGTCACTGCAATATTTCCTAATAAAGTTGTCATCGCTAGATTTTCTAAGATTGTGCAACCCTAACAATAAGAGCAACACAAAAACACACACAAAAAACATACTTTTAGCATAAACAAAAAGATCAGTGCAGGTTAATTGTCAACCAGATGGCAGACTTAAGGTACCAGTCAAGATATGGCTTTTCAAAGTGTGAGGCAGCTCTTCGGAGGATAAAAGGAAAATAAAGAAAACAAAGCAAAACAAAGAACTGAAAAGTAATTGTGGACCTTTAGCCAACTTCACCAAATCTCAGAAGCAAAGTGGATAGATTTTTATTACCTGTAGCTATGGTGAATAAAGAGACAGAGTCTCTAGGACAAGTAAAATAAAAATTAAAACAAAAAAAGTAGCATGGCTAGTTAAGATTAAGATTTTCATGAGCTGAATCTGAAGATTCTACACTGACACGTAGTTGTCTATCAAGAACCTTGGAGTTTTTTTTATTATTATTATCATTTTTACAGAAGGCAAAATGTACTACACTCACAGCAAAAAGTAGTTCATGACTTTAGTTTCCGTACATGAAAAGACAACTACATCATCAGTAGTTGCCTTGCCAGTGAAACACATATGCATAAAAAGTCAAGTATACATCAACAATAAAAAGTCTACAGAAAAAAAAAAAGCAATAATACAATTGGTAGTGGGGGGCTGGAGGATAAAGGTTGTTGTCTTTTTGCTGTATGAGGGGGGAAACTAGCTCTAATTCAGAAGACAATCTTTATGAAAAAATAAATGTCAAAGTTAAATCAATAGTAAAGTTTCTAATAAAAATGCTGGATTATTTGAAGTATAAAAATAAGTGACAGCCCTGAAGCAAATCTGCTTTCTCTCCCAGCATGCCTGACAAAAGTAGCAC
Source organism: Alfaro cultratus (assembly GCA_903066825.1). Lineage (NCBI taxonomy): Eukaryota > Metazoa > Chordata > Actinopteri > Cyprinodontiformes > Poeciliidae > Alfaro > Alfaro cultratus. The sequence goes on along the minus strand of CAEFZX010022146.1, from coordinate 84,528 downwards.
AATTGGGGTCAGAAATAGTTCAAGAACATGAAATAACTGGGGTTTGATCTCTGCAGAGATCACGTATTGAGGCTCTTCCAACTGGGAAGTGTAGAAGGGAGGAGGGCTGAGGGAATCACATCTTTTACCTGCCAACAACTGTAAAGGATTTCACAGTGAGCTGGCCATACGCTACCATCCACAAAGGCTCCGGATAATCGTGATCCCATGCGCGACAAGGAGGAAGTAAATCTCACTGGCAGCTAGGAACATATGGTTAACTTTCTGCTGACAGCCACGTCCACTCATGATTGTACGCTCTCATAAGAAAATATTAACAGCATTTCTACAGATCCTATGAGATCAGACTGATGAGATCAGGGAGGAACACAACTTAAAGGCATTCCTTCCCCTGAGTGTCCAGTCATGTTTGTAGCTATGAGAGATTTCTGGCTTTAGAGGGAACAGACATAGTGGCGGGGACAAGGGGCTAAACGTCCAAGAGCGGAGCATGTTGCTACCTGTCTTGGCCTCAGCGGTGCTGCACCTCTAAATAGGCCACTGAAAAACAGGCCTCCAGGCAAGACCACCCCTCCCTCCATTAATCACTCCAATTACAAAGCTGAAAAAGAAAGACAGAGGAAAGAGGGAGGGGGCAGACAGGAGACACCTACAGGCAAATGAGCAGGTAGACGAACATACAAAAGAGAAAAATAACAAGTGTATTAATTTTTTAACAATTTATTTGCCTTATTCAGTTTTTAAACCACAAACAGAAAGAGGTTGTGAATTCAATCACTCAGAAATACAAATAAAGAAAAAAAAAGAAATGGATCTTGATATTAGCTGCAGAGTAAACATGTCTGCTGGTAACCTGTAAGTCTGGTTTGCCAAATAAACTGAGTGCGTTTGTTCAGCTCCAGCCCTTTCACCAAGACACCACATTCCTCAGGCAGAGGCCCCATCCCCCATTACACTAGATGGCCCCTTTCGTTGCCTCACACAAATGCAACGTTTATAGGGTGGTGTGGCCAGGAGTTCACACTCATTGGTTCAAAGAGCCTTTCACAGGCACAGCAAATATTTTAGTGAATCACATCTGTGCCATCAAATACGGAGCTCCATAAGTTAACCCGTTACTCTGCGGTTTCAGGGCCATCAGAAACTAGACCGCAGAGACAAAATTTTTCAACTACTAACAAGAAAGGAGAGTCATGGCCCCCACTTAAGGATCATTTGGTTTAGATATTTTGTTTCTGTTCTGTGAAGTCTACAGTGACAGAAACAATAATTTCTCCAGAATGTTTAAATAGTTATTTTACGAACAACTCAAATTTATGTTCCAACTGTGCATCAAAGCAGAAATTTTACAATATCCCGGATCCCTGCCGCTTTTCGCTAGGACTTATATTGCAAAATTTAAAGCAGCTTTAAGACATTTCTCTTGGGTCAATAGCTTTGGCTGAAAATACCTTGCATATCTCACAGCTTTCAAATAGCAAGCATCCACCTCACCCCAAAGCTAATGGTGATGGGAGACATCGCACAAACCTGATAGGTCTTTATACATTCTCAGTCTACTGCCAGTGCCAATAACTTGATACATTCACAATCAACAAAAAAAAACTTTTAATTACATATAAAATGACAAAGGTCACGGCGCCTGGAGTCAGATGGGTAAATGGCTTCTTTGTGAGACATGGTTAAGAAGTGTTGGGGGTGGGAGGACTTCCTCTGTCAGAAAAGTTACTGTTATGACCGCTTCTATGAATCCGGAGTATCAAATGTTCAAACCATAAGCGCAATTCACAGCTTTTCAGGGGAGTTTAAATCGATAGGGAGCGATTTCTTCGCTCAAAGCAAGAGGTATCTGTTTCCTCTCAGTGAGCGTTAAGTGTACAGGGGCATTCCAACCCTGACAGGCCAGCACCCCCCTGGGAACCAGGTTTGGATGTTGCTGGCCGTCACGCATCTGGAGCTCATCTCCAGAGGCAGCGGGGAGCTACATCTCTACTGGATGCTCAGCAGATTAGAGCTGATCTGAATGTGTTTGAGCTTTATACATCTGCTGAGGACAGAGAATATTATGTGTGTAAAAGTGCAAACTATAGAGGAAAAAAAAAAAACACACAAAAGTATATTCTTACGCAATGCATAGCCTCCATTATAAGGGCAGAAATTAAAAGCAGAGGTATGCCTTGAGGTGACAAGAAAGAGATCAATCTTGTGAGGTAATATTAAGAACCATCTGTCAGAGATGAACTGATCAGGCTTTTCCTGATTAACGCCAATGTTCAGTTTAACGAACATTGATAGAAGTGGTAGTTTTAAATCTAATGGAACTTCAAAGAATTACAAGGTTACCAGCTATGCAGGGAGGATTTGATCAATGAGGGAAATTTTATTTTTAGCTTTTGCAATATTTGACCTGCCAATCCGTCAGAGTCGATCAAGAAAAAGACTGGCAGAATTTGGCTGACTTGTCCCTTTTGAATTCAACAAATTTATATTTTTAGAAATTCTGCAGTTGGTTGTGGAAAGTTTATAGCACTGAATGTAGCACTGCAGTACATTTAAAAAGGAAAAACAGGATTAAAAGAGTTATTTCAGCAGCAAGGAATATAAAATAGGAGAAAATAAACCGGATTTAGAGAATGTGCTTTAACAGCAGCAAAAGTTGTGTGTTAACCAAACTCATTTAAATGTTGAAATTTGCATATCCAAATTATGCACAAAGCTATCAAATTGCAAAAGAAACTATTAAGGGAGAGGGGCATATTATTTTCTATGATGATGGGGTATTTAAAGTGTGACAGCACATAATAATTTTACATTTAAGTCCATTTCATCAAATGAAACAAAAGATCCATGTATTTGGCCTGCGTTATTCCACCTACCTTTGAAAGAACCAATCTTATTATATGTTCTATTTATCCTGAAAGCAATGGGCAGTCTTAGGTTTTTCTAATCACATATATAGAGCAGGAAAACCCAAGACATCTTTGTTTGACCAGATGGCTGACTAATCAAGGCCGGCTCCACTGGGAGTGGGAGTGTGTTTATGTGTGTGTGTGTGTGTGTGTGGAGGGGACATTGAAATCTGCTTCAGACATTATCAGACCAAGTTTAATATGAATCATCATATCAGAGTTTTAGCATCTGGTAAGCATTTGTAATATAGATTACTTTTTATTGCTAAACATCTGGACAATAAACACTAACATTTATTTTTGTCAAAAGCATGAACTCTGTGTTGAATCTCAAGTTCATATTTGAAATTTCTATGTCATGCTTTAATCATTTACTACTTTGGCTTTGAAATTATTGACTAAAGTTTACGTAGTTCATAGTTCCATCCAATGTGATTGTCTATTAACCAGAACAGCTACAGGTCAAATAAAGTTGACTTTATTTTGGACATTGCAAATCTGCAACATAAAGTTGTAGATTTGCAACACAGAGTAACATAGATCTATATATTTTCCATATAGGTATTTTTAAAAAACAACAACATAAGACCACTTTCTAATTTCCAGATGATATTAGAACTTTTGGAAGTAATTTTTAAGATGGCGAAGAAATTGTAATCTCTTCACCATAAATGGTAATTAAAAAGAAAAGGAAACTTGTTGGAAAATATTGTGCTTTGCAATAATGTAACTGAAAATAATCAGACTGAACAAATACAAGACTTGGAAAAACTTACAGTTTGCTTCTTGTGGTTTTTCTTTTGGGATTCAGGAAGCAAGCAGTTTTAGAGCAAAGGGCAAATGAAAATATTAGAGGCTGAGCTGCAAACACATTGCTATTAGTGTAATGTGACATTTCCTGGGTTGGAGCCAGGAGATTCTTTTTCTTCCTTCCTCCTATGGTGGTCTCTCCCGCCTACAAGACTTTGATTACCTTTAGTTTATGTTTGAAGATAAACAACATAGCCACACGCTACTGTAAACTGCAGGAAATTTTGGCAGCCAGTGCGATGCTGACCAAAAAGCAGGGAAGCAACAGTGTAAGGAAAGCCTTCTGAAGCACTTCCAACTGCTTCTATGTGTGGCTTTGTGCCAGGTTCCAGTCAGCTGCTCCATTTACCCGAGCGCCTTGACACAGTGGCCCAGTTAGAGCTTACAAGCCCCGGAAAGCAGCCTGGAGCTGAGCCAAAGCAGTAGCAGAAGAGGGCCTAGGAAGCCACTAACAATAGACAACTCTCACTGCACACCTCTACGTCAGCTGGCCCCTTTTTGCAGGGTCTTTAACCAACAAACAGAAGTTTTCTATTGAAAGACACTAAGGCTACAAAAAAACATCTTAAATGTCTCTTTGCTCCCTGAAGTGGCCTTGATCTCAGGTGCATTGTGTCTTTGAAACACTTGCTGAGATGGGTTTTTGGATTGGTTTGTTCAGGGCATCTTGACTTTTACAAATATACACTCAGCAGAAATGTCAAATAATACGGAGAACTTTGCACAGGCATTTAAAGCCCCTTAGCATTTTCACAATCATGCACCAGCCACATAGTTTAATGTATCTTACTGTAGTTTTAGGTGACAGACAAAAAAGTAGTGCACAATTGTGAAGTGGACAGCAAAATAATGTTACTTAATTTTTTTTAATGAATAAAAAAAAGTGACACATTTGTGTCTGGCCCCAGCTTTGACTGCTTGCACAAATATATTTAATTTTATTTGGGGTTATGTTTCTACCATCTTTGCACATTTGGCTGATTGTGACATAAATATAACTTAGATCTAAATTATTTCTGTCACTCTGGCAGTATGATTTGGGTTGTCCTGCTGGAGAGTGAATCTCTACTCCAGTCCAAGTCTTTTTTCAGTCGCCAACAGCTTTTCTTGAGTTAATTTATACAATTAATTCCATGAATATTTCTACCCAGTCTGATCACCTTCCCTGTTCCTGCTGAAGATGTGTTGCTTTTTCACCACAAGTAACATTTTTCATATCAGCCAAAACTTCCATTTTAGGACGCTTTCACACTATAATAATCCTGGAACTCAACATATTGAGTAGGGAATGTAGAGAACGCTATTTGGTTTGGTTTATTTTAAACCTACTTCTTTCAAAGTGGACTAAACTGGACTATGTCATGTAGTTACAAAAGCTGTTCATTTAGGGTCAAATCACAAGAATGTGCCCAGAATGAGCAGGCGAGGCAACAGACTATTGAATGCATTACTCTACACATTCAAAGAAAGTAGCATAACAGGAAAAGACACTGAAAAATTAGGAACTGTTACTGTTACATGGTTACGCAGAGCAAAGTATAGCAAGGATATAAATGTTTCCAGGTCTCATGTAGGTCTACAGTAGAAATCACCTGTCACTTCCTCCCTTTGGCTCACAGTCTCTCATTCGCTCTCTACATAGATAGGCAGTTTCCTTTCCCTCTGCAGACAAACCGCACCAAGATTCACTTGCTTCGTTGGTATCAGACAACGGTTGAGCTTTTACACGTGACTATTCCAAATGAAGATAGCTGAGGGAACAAACTTAAAACAGACCAGCCAGCTCTCTTACTGTGTAAAAGCACGGCTGGTCTCAACCAACCAACTCTCTTACTGTGGAAAAGCTCTCTTAATCTTATCTGGACTGAGCACCATCTTTTATGCATTTGCTCTGGTCCCTACATGGGTTTTGGCCAGCTGCCACACGTCTTTTTGTTTTCTTTCAACAATTCAACAATCTTGCTACTCTGACACAGACTTATGGCTTTCCTGACAGATTGCCCCCCCTTGAGCTGTGGATCTGTGTTGCTCCTCCAGAGTTACCATGAGTCACTCTGCAGTTTCTCTCTTTTAAACTCTCCTTGTAGGTTGACCAGAATCGCTTGGTAGGTATGGAATTGCGGCATATTCTTTATAGCTTTAGATGAAGAATAAACACAGTTACAGAGAGAATACCTAATCTATTACTTTTCCCTTGGTTTATCTGGTCTGTCAATGTAGACATAAAAAATACACACAGTTGATCGTGTTGAATTTTCTTAGGGGCAGAAGAGTAAAGTGGGTAACGCAAATGTTGATTACAATCCCAGAGTTTTATCTGGTTAAAAAAAAATTAAACACCATTTGATATTTCTTTTGGCTCACAATTGTAAATTATTGTATTGGCCTATTCAAAACAATCCCAATAAACTACATTGAGGTTTTTCACATTCCAGCATGTAAAAACCAAAAACTTGTTAATACTTTGAAGGCATGGTACAGTTTGCACTAATAAAGTGTTAAGACTTTCAAATTTGTTCACTAAATGTGTAGTAAATCTCCTTATAATGCAAGAGGGCAAAAACAAGAAAGGCAACCACCTCCTTTCAGTTTTCCTTATTTAAACATAGTGTCAAATGTCGACAGCTGATTTCCAATTCAAATAAAGTTTGGATAGCTTAAACTACCAGATCCAGCAAACATTGTTATTTTTTTTTTCTTAAATTGAGTTGCTATTTAATATTAAAAATTGAAAAAGAAAGCAAACTTTATAATGTACTTAAAAGTAGTTCCTTCAAAAAGCAATTTAAGGCGTTATTTAAATAGCTGGAAAATGAAAGTATCAACACAAAAATTCAAAAGCGTAAAAAATATAATTATTGTTTCAAAAACATATCTATATTATACTCTGAAAAATATCTAGGTTTCAGTACGTTAATTCACAAAAAGCTCGCAACATTTTGGTTTTACATTTAATAGTTATATAAATTTAATTCCTTATCAGACTCAAATAGAAAATTAATCATGTGTGATGTTCTAGTCACCAAGTTCATAAATACTTTACATTCCAGGAGTTTATTCTCTTCACAATAACAGACGGCACATACAATAATTAAACTTGACTATATATAGATCACAATGTTGTCTGTCTGTATGAAAACTCATGGAAACTTTCAGCAACAATATCATAATGGGTAACATGACCTTGTCCATGTTTCACTGCAGCTGCTGAAGGCGTTGGTGGATGTCTTTTTCTCATTTGGCTTCCCCCCCTATGTTGTTCGCCTTCATTAAAGAGCAGGTGTTGAGATACGTTTAGTGGGAGTGGTTGTAAAGCATGAATGAAACTTGCAAAGCTGTTTGTGTGCGTGTTGAGGGGGGTGGATTTCGGGTTTACTACAAACTGATCAAATAACAATGGACCCGAGTATCTCAGTTTTCATTGAGGGGAAGACTATCTCCAAGGGTCTGTTTGGGAAAAAAACAAACCATTAAGTTCAAATCCACAACCTTCCAAGTAAATCTTAATGTCTTTTTAGCCTAAGGAAAATGCAGTCTACCTATCAATAAACATGCTTGTGAATGTAACATTTTTAAAATGCAGCCTTAAACCAAAGGATTGGCTTAACATTTATATAAAAAAAATAATTAATTAATTAATTAATTAATTAATTAATTAATTAAAAAAACAACTAGGTTTACAAGAAAAGCCAAATAGTTGTAAGAACCCATATATTTCTGTGCTTTTGGGGAAAAAAAGAAATAAAGAAAAAAATAAGCCTTAAGCTTCTCTCATAAATTATTAACTTTGCCCCATTTTTTGTTATTGTTCATGTGTCTTGAAATGATTCACTGCTTACTTTGTATTAGGGTTGAAAGGTAAGTAAGTTATCTACATGCTGGATGGTTGGATTGCATTGCAAATCCCCTCCTCCACCACCTCACCAGGCATGAATAGCTTGATTGCATCATCCATTATGTTATGTGTGAAACTAAAAGTTCAATTCACACAAAATAGCAAGGGTTTGCACTTTACTTTCAGCTTATTACCTATCTGAATATGCAAACCACTAAAAGAAATTTTAATTATTAGTAGTTGCAATGATTTCTAACCAATAATAATATCATTGATAATGAACCTGTTAACTGATAAGACAGTGCACCCATCAGATAAAGCACAGTGGATGTGCTGCAACATATGGTTGCACAACTGCTCTATAAACATGGCAAGATTGCCATCCATTTCTCAAAAAAGTGGAAAATGTCACCTGTCTTGTTTTGCTACCTGTATTCTACAGGTCAACAAACCCTTAAGAAGAAAGTTGTGTCAATTGAAACAGTCACTAACTAGCCGCCATACCATGACGCAAATGCTCTCTTGAAAAAAACAGACCAAATGTCCATTAGATTACAATGTCAATTATGAACAAATCCACAAAATGAAAAAAACATTTTATAGAATACAGTAGCATTCAAATGTACATTTACATGTACATTTAAATGTACATGTAAATGTACATGTAAATGTACATTTAAATGTACATTTACATTTAAATGTAAATGTACATTTACATTTAAATGTAAATGTACATTTACATTTGAATGCTACTGTATGTTGATAAAAATCACAAACACTGATTTAGTACTGCATACTAAAAACCAGAAAACCAGCAAAGAGACTTAATAAATGAGAGAAAACCTTTTCATAAAAACACAAACAGCCAAAAATGTATTTGCATTGTAGTCTTACAAATGACTGATCCTGATAGAAAAAATAGCTAAGGCTAAATGTATATGTTCAAATCATTTATTTAACTAGTGTAGCACAGAACAGATTACTGGACTTTAGTTAATATAGAACAAATCTGGAAGAGACTGACTGAAAAAAAAATAAAAGAGAGAATCATGTTGTAGTTCAGTCAAAGTCCAGACTTTAACCTGATTTAAATGCTGTGGCAGAGCGGAACCTTAAACAAATGCCTGTAAATCATGTAGCAACTGAAGCAATGTTGCAAAGAAGTGTGGGGCCAAATCTCCACCACAATGTAGTGAGAGACTGATAAGGTCACGCACAAGACAATTAGTATAAGTTATAGCTGCTAAAAGTACAAGCCACTGAATCATGATATACCTTTTCCTCATGGCTCAGATTTTGTTAAATCAATAACTGCATGGTGTAATGTATGGTAATGTAATGTATGGCACATTTTAAACCAAACTCCTGTTTTTTTCCTATTTACAATTATTATATTTTGCAATTCTTGTAAGGTCTGATTTGTCAATATATATATTATACTGGTTGAATCTAGCATAATGGAAGTGCAGGAGATTTTTTTTTGTTTGTTTCATTTAATAAGTCTCAGTTGTAAAAAGTCTGGGAAATTCCCTATGTGATGCTTTACATTTTGTGGTATTTATACTGGATCAAAGACTATGAGAGTTGAGCTGCAGGTCTTATGTTGCCCTAGTCCTGGTTGAGACTGAATATTTTTGGCTTTTTATTTCTATAGCGCTATCCCTTATTTGCACTCAGAGGGGTCATCACTTCAAGCTTCAAGTGTGCGTGTCAACATTCACATCAGTATACCAACAACAACCTAATTAAAAACCCTGGTGTAGTAACATACTATATCCACTTATTAAACAGAATAAGATCACATTTTCAGTAAATAATTATCAAATAAAAGCAATGAGGACGATTATCTACATCACATTATGTAAGCATGTTTACATCCAAATCCTGTTGTATCATGTCAATATTTTTATGGCATTTTGAAACTGGTATTTACACAAAAAAATTCTGCAGGAGTCAATGTAAAACATAAAGGCTGTGGGCAAAAATAAGCAAAGTTGTTTGGCCAAAAGGGACAAATATGATTACACCTGAATTCCCCACTGAGGAACAATAAAATATATTTCTAACTCTTTTCTAAATCTCTGTTCAGAGATATGAATATAAGGGTACCGATTTGCGCCGTAGCAATAAAGACAGGAAGAATAATCTGATAATAGCTGATTAATTAAATTGCTGTTTAAGAGACATGCTGCCCCGAAGTTGTAAACCATTGTTTTAAAAAGGGTTATGTTAATAAGAGTAGTGGATAGCTCTCCTTTAGTTTTCAAGTCAGACAGGGAGGGAAAGTGTAGCTGTCTTCTTTAAGCCAGCTGTCTCACAGTGCACAGCAACAGGTGTTTTTTATTTTATTTTTTCCAATTTGTAGTCAGCTCTACAATTAAACAGTATACCCCAATTACAGAGGTGAATGAAACAAAGAATGAAAATATGATGATTATTTTTGTTATAAACAATTAACAATTGATTATTTACAAATAATATTGGCATATTTTTCAAGAACCAACACAGCTCGTTACTTCAGTCCTACAACCTTAACCAGCATGAATCCTGAGGTTTTGCGTACAGATGGCAGAGTCATCACTGACAAACAGACACCGCCAATAAGTAGCGAGCTTGACCAGGGCATGGCGTGACAGAGGTTAAAGGACTGCGGCCACTCTGAGAAGCCTCCCCCTGTCTGTGAGCAGATGTGTGCTTTAGAACTCAGACAAATAAAAAAACCCAACTGTCTCTGCCCTCAGCAGTGGGGTACTCCCCTCCAGCTCCTCCCTTTGAGGCACTTTGGCTTTTCCCCCCTCTTTTACAGCCCCTGAAACACTGGGTGAAATGAATTGAAAGATCACCAATGAGAGGCTCAACAACCACATGGACATGCACCCAACCACCCTCATCAAACCCCCTGTCTCTTGTTGGGAGCCCCCAGTGGGAATGTTCACTGTTTGAAGAGTTAACTCTTTAATTCTGTCTGGAATGTTTCCTCTGGGTGGGGCAGTGTAGCGTTCAGAGCCAGACCACTAACCACTCTCCTGCAGCCCCTCTACCCCCTTCATCTTCCTACTAAATTCAATACCTCTATTTCTGGGAGGGGGGAGTGAAGCCACACTTAGCTGTTAAGAGGTCAGAACAAGGTAAGCTGTTTAATGTCAGAATGATTACAATTTTTTTTTTTTTTTTTTTTTTTTTTTTTTAGAAAATTGGCACTTAAAAATAACAATTAGGGGCATTTATTTCAATTTGATACACACCACTATCAGCAGCTTTTGAATCAAAAAGTTCAAGTATCAGATCAGTGGACCGTAAACTGTGACTACAAGTGATTCTGAATATCTTCCATAATGCCTCTTAATAGCTTTAGCTAAAAATAGAAAACAACCAACAAATAGTTTTAAGCAGAAATTGAATAACAAATGCAAGTTTCAGTAGTTTCTCATTTTTCTTTATGGAATAACGGCATTGAAGTCCCACAACAGAACAACAATTATTCTGTTATTATTTTGTACAAATTATTACATCCCAGATAGATCGCAGTTTCAATGATGATTGAAACATGACGACATCCACATAAAGATTAATCAAATCTAAATGTAGTTGAAGGGCGGTTGGGGGTCGGTGGTATGGGCCAACCAAGCCTGACTTTCAACGCCTTTGTTTAGGCTAACTTTGGCACAACCTGTGGGCTAAAAAATATTTACTAGGCTAAATAAAAGGCAGGTCAAACTTAAATAGCAGTCAAAAAGATGCCTATGGACTCCATAGACATCATTTAAGTCTCAATGCTTTCCATTGTAATGCATGGGTTGAAGTTATAATATAATATAAATTCTAAAAAAAAGAAATTAACAAATTTGGAACACTAAACACTAACAATGCTTTGTATACCTACCTCTTTTACATGCATATATGGTCTTCTGTTCTGTTTTCTACTTTAAGTAAACTGTGTGGATTGAGATTTTCAATTCCCTGTGTGGTTCAGCAGATTGTGCAAAGAAAGATATTCCAGGCCTCACACGTTATAGTCGCTCTTTGTTCTGTACAAGCACTGCAACATGTTTTAATGGACCACAGCCCTTCTCATTATTTCTCATCTGAATGGCCTCCATTTGCAGGCAATTTGTACAAGCAGAGGTCAGACAGTAATTCCAGTCTTATTACATCAACATAACAGGAAGTGCAGCAAACGGAGTAATACTAAGTACTCCATTTAAAAGCCACTGACAGTAATGGCATCTGAGACAAATTCGGAAAGAGAGAAACCAGGTCAAGTTGGCGCATGAAGTGGGGCACATCAACTCATGCTGCACAACTACAGAGACTGTACTTCCAAAAAAAAAAAAAATACAATGCTCTAGCCAAATATAGTGTTTTTGCACACTGATTGCAGAACTGTTCCACTTTCTATTGTCAAAATAACAACATTGAGTCCATCTGCTAAATGCAATTTCCTCCCCATTTGTGGAAAACAAGCTGAAAACAATGCCAAACATTCCTGCCTCTTAAAGCTTACACACAATCCTTATCGATCTACTTGCTGCAGCCGTGCAGCTCCCCACTTCCTGACTGATGTGTTGCTGGGGCGACAGCTAAATTATGCAACGCTGCTGCCTCAACAGACAGGCTTCAGTGCATGAGTAGGAAAAGCAAGGCTCAAGAGTGGCAAGCGTTCCCGCGCTTCGTCAATAGCCGATGCCCAATTACAGAGAGGAGACAGATTTAGTCCAACATGGCCAATACTGGTCAAGCAGCTTTCTTCATTTAAATGCATTCTTCACCTGAGTTGTAGACAAATCTTTCCTGGAAAAAGTTTTCCATGTTGCACTCATTAATTCAACAGTTATAAATTACTAGTTGTCTTTTTCTTACTAGATTTTAAATGTGAAATAAACCCATGTAAATCTTAAGACTGTGAATGACATGAGATTTACTAATATCAGTTTGAGATTGAGACGCAGTCAGTCAGGCTTTTAGTAATCAATACAGATTTCTGTATAAATCCAATACAGATTTATACTGTGTGAACGTAGCAGTAAAATGTAATTAAAAACGCAACATAAGAAAGCAAATAGAGCATGCTGTGATTTCACAATAAAAGAAAATATGATAAGGGAAGAATATTGCGTCACCAACCCCAATCCTAATCTTTATCAGATTTTTTGCTAACCTCAAAGCAGCACATCAAAGAATAGGCCGCTTTTATTGTGTTTACAGGCTGAAAAAATGTCAGAGTTTAAGTTTTGATTAAGTAAATAGGGGGGTAGTCCATCTGAGTCAAAAAGAGAAAAATTTGTCTGAAAGTCAAAATATTGCCCTAAACTACAACATTTTCTGTAATTATTATGGTACCCAGCAAATAGAAAAAACTTGGTAACACTAACTGACCTAAAACGGGAAAAGTTTAGTCTGATTAATTAACAGTGAAAACAAAGGGAGTCTTTTTATATTATGGTATGTGTGTAAACATCTGGTTTCAGCATTATGTAAAAAGGCAAAATAAAACTATCTATAACCACAAACAAATTACAGTAAGGCGAGGTGGGGTTTATTCATATGAGGATGCTAAATGACAGAGATCACGTAGTCTTCATCCTAATGCAGAGGAGACCCGGGTGCTGTGGCTGCCCAGCCCATCTCTCGCTCCACACGGCACCTTTGTGCATCCTCTTGTTTGACATTCATTTACTCTGCTGTTTAGGAGAGGGCCGAGGTCACCATGCATACATCACTGACACGAAAACGCTGGTTAACATGTCTGTCCACACCCATCTGCCCTGTATAAGACATTCACATTCATTCAAATAGGCAGGAGTACTTTGCTGCAAGATGGATTATTTGTAATGCCTGACAGTCAAATTGTTTCAAGGAATTAGGGAAATCTCATTCAGTTAAAAACTATATTTTGACACACAAAAACTGCTACATTTGGGGGGGTGGAGAAAATTAATCAACCTTAGTTAGAAAATTATATTTTAGAACCATAAAACCAATAACTATTAAAAGTTATAGTTAATGAAACATTAATAAATCAAACTTGGCTTTTCCTTTCGTTTTTCCAAAGCAATTAAGGAAGATTTTTTTGATCATTTAAAAAAAGCCTATATAGACATGGCTTTTAACAGGAATTGAGTGCCACATATAGTGTAGATGATGATGTGTTTTCCGTGTCTGCATTATCTGTTGCATGGCAGTTATATAAAGCAGATGGACTGTTTTCATAAAGAAAAAAAATCATTTATTAAACTGGAATGTGTCAAATGGCTGTTTTAAAGCTTATTAGGAGCAACAAAAAACACAATGTTGTGAGAACTTTTATTACAAAAAAACATTGCAAGCATCATGGGGTTAGCTTTATTAGCTTATTCCACATGACCTACAAAAGAGTTTCTTTATTGATGACACTTTTTTCTGTACCCTTTTAAAGAGCAAAATAACTACAATTTGAGGGAAGACGAAACACATGCCACAGGTAGCGCAACTGGGATTCAACAACCAGAGAAGAGAAGTGAATTTTTAGGACTAAACCACATGTTGTGGTGAAACTAACTACATACCAGCTTAAAGTTTGAATGGAGAGACAGATTGTCTCCCTGGAATAATCCTAAAATTATCAAATTATTGACCTGTACAATCACTGTATGGTTTCAATATAACTTAGGCTACTGTTGAGACAGTGTTTAGAGGAACTTTCTGGTGCACATCAGAGTAACAATGATGGTCAGAATCAAAGCAGAAATAGCAATGTCAATCTGAATGAACCTACAATTTTAATATTTTGAGATATTTTTTGTATCCAAGCCTCTGCTCTTCATAAAAATATATTTCTCTGCCTCAGCCTCCTGGATAAATCACCAGATAAATCTTCAATTTATGAGCTCAAATTCAAGTTGCTGACTGCCATTACTACTTTCATCTTGGTTGGCCATTGTCTTTGTACTGATGCCTGAGTTTGTCATTAAAAATATACCAGTATTAATCTTCACAAATTTTAGAGCTGTGCCTTCGTTTTTCTTCTTACACACTTTCCCATTCACACATTTCTTAATTTTGGTCAAGGAAATGAATAAGGTCATCATAAGACAAGTGTGTGCACAATTAAAAAAAGAAAAGAAAAGGCACTATGTAGCTTTGTTAAATAGACATAGCCAATTTTAATCACCTAACTGTTCTGGATAACATCAGAACCTAAACTTTTTCTAATTATGGGTTGCAAGGCTTCAGCACCATGGTGATATCTCTTGACAGCATTCATCCACCAAGTGCTTTAGATAAAAGTCTCCATCCAGTGTGACAGGTTACATGAGACACACACCGACATGTTAAAGAGTTAATCTATAGAAATCTCTCCTTAGTGAGTCATTCTATCTCTCCTTTGTCTTTCAGAATACTGCAAATGTCCTTTTCTAAAATTTTAGATAGTCGGTATTTGTGGCATCTGTCAGGCTTGACTCTGGTCCTTTAAAGACAATAACAAAAAAAACAAAAAAAAAACCAAAAAAAAACACACACACACTTCCCCTGCCTACACGGATCCCCTCCCCCTACAACAGTGCAACCTGAAACTGCCTGAAGAGATGAGCCGTCATTAAATACTGCAGAGCTGACATAATGACAGGAAAGATAAAAGAGAGGAAACAAAAAAAGGCCAGACCAATTCTCTTCCCATAATGCTGCCCCCAACCCCCAGGCTCTGGCCAGCTCTCCTAATAAAAGACACCAGGCCACACATAGGACACTGGTCAGCTACAAGTTGGCTGCTCCAATCTACTGTTCAGAGACGCTGAAAGCCTGGACAGCAATATACCCTAGTATTTGACCTCAAGGGAAACAGTAACCAGTCCGACCAATTTGGTGGAACTCGGTTTCCTTTAAACTCTCTGAACTTAAGGAGTACCATGACCTGTTTTCTATTGTCCAAAGCTAAATTTGGATATGTGGTTAAGAGCAGTTGTTATCTTTAGCCCTAAGACCTCTACTTGCATTCACAAATATTAATCTCCCTGTGCCTGCCGCCAAGTAAGCATGGACAACATGCCCACATGGATGAACACGCCCACATGGATGAACACACCACAAGTAGCTGGCCCAAAATTAATAGTTTGCAAAACTGGGGCCATGGATCAGATGCCATGGTTAAAGTTTGTGACAGCTTTTATTTTTATGTTAACAGAAGTCACAACAGGTACGTTAGTTGAATTATCTAAAATGTTTCGTTTTACCAGTCTGGATAGAACAATTAAAACATTTTCAAATCTTTTGCTCTAAAAGATATTTTTTGCTTTTATACGAGTACATTTCTTAAAAAAAAAAAAAAGTTAGAATTTTTGTTGCAAGTCCAAGATTTGTGTCTACTTTGACAAACCTTTCTAAACAGGAGACACACTAATCAGTCTGCCAGTAAACAAAATTGAGTAATTTCCCCATTGCTTGGCTCTGACTGACAATAGGTTGCATAAAAAAATGTCCCCTGCTCATTGAATGCAAACCCCCCCCCCCAAAAAACACATTTTTCTTTGTTTTTAAAGAAAAGAAAAAAACCACAGAAATTACTATTACCGAATACAAGCCTGACTGGTCTATTCTTCTCTAGCCAATTTGTGCAAAATAGAATGCCATTGTTTCCAGGATGTGTCATTTTACACTCATCATTGGCTGTTTTGTTCTTTTGTAAAAAAGGAAAAGTGTTGACAGAGTAGATTTTAAAAAAATTAAAAATAATGTATATTTGTGTAGTATTGTAGTTTATTTCGCCAAAGAATTCTTCCTTTACTCACAATAAAAAAAGTGCAGTCTTTCTTGTGTAATAATGGCATTATTATTCAGTTGTGACAGGAGTGCAAACCTGCAGTTATCCATGGGATCAGATCTAGTTCACATCAAATATCTAAAATCCAGGTCAAAGAATTCAGAAAACTCACAATTGCTGGATTATGAGTGAAGCAAAAAGTTTTATTTCACTTTCACAGCAATTGAACACCTGCATGTAACTGCAAAGTTTGCATCTCATCCTCAGACAATGGGCTTGAACAAGTGGAGTTGGCATTAGAGAAGCAACAAATGAGAGCAATATGGATATAATAGTGCAATGTTCATGCAATCCCCCACTTCACACCTACTTGTCAACTTAGCTCTGTGACTACCTTCATTGGCAGCGCAGAGCCAATGAAGGCTCAGTTCTTTAACGAGTCACACTGAGATGACAAGGAGTCATCTCTGGCCAAACTTGAATGCGTCTTTTTGTAAAGAGGCATAAAAAAAGTTTGGATGTAATATTTCTTGGGGAGGATGAGACAGATGGGACATTCCCCTGTGATAACCTTGAGTAAAAAAAATAAAAATACTAGTTTCATAGTATTTACACAAAAATTCACCTATGTGGAAATATTAGAAACATTTATTTTAACTTCTTTATATAAATCATAGAGAGTAAAAGCCTTAAAAATTTTGTGCTTTATGTGAAGAATATTACAATTCTGTCGTATTATAGAGCAACACTGGGTATTTGCTGGTTCTCAAAACATGACTGCATGCCTTTTAAAATCAGAAACATGTCAAAACCTAAGATGAGAATTGCTGCATCTTTTTTCACCAAAATAGTAACAATTTGGATCGCCAAATGTTTTTTGGTGATCCCTAAAAACATTTAAAATTAGGATTGATACTTTATATACTTATTTGCACCACTAATTCAGTGAGGGAATAAACATATTTGAAACTATGATTTAATCTAAATATTGTTTTTCTCTTTAGTAATACAATTGTCATATTTAATGTATATTTTGTTCACCAAACTAACAAAAAAGGCACAGTTAGCCATTTGGACATAACTCTTTTGCAGAACCAAACAGCAAAACGTATGTCGGTTAATTAACTGTAGGCTTGCTAACCGAGCAGGAAGGTCAACTAATTAACGAGCTAATATAAACACGTTATACTTCCATTGTTACTATAAAAATAGCAGAATAGAAAAATGTACATTTCACATGATATGAACAATAACATATGTTTGTTTTATGTTTTTTCTCAGGTATTGAAATAACAATAATAAATGTAACAGATTTATTAGATTATTTTAAAAACAGTTGGAATAATTCTATCTTTTTGTTTTAAATCAAACTCGGATTGCTAATTGAGTGTTCCAAATTTGTGTGTAAATATTATGACAACATGATATTTTTACCGAATTATCATGCACTCAATACATAATTCCAGGCGCTGCGTCCCTGAAAACATCTGTTTCCCCAGTGCAATAAACGGTCACTTCCTTTAAACAGATAATAAAATAGAAGTACATGAGAGCCAAATCATCTTAGCCCACTGTCCAATCACATGTCTTGCTACACTGTCCACTTCTGCACAGCTAGAGCTTTTTATCTCACTTACAGGCTCGTGAGCTCCGTGTTTAACCTGCTCCGTCTGCAGTTATGATGTTAAACCACATGGCGCTTGGCTCGGTTCCCTCCTGACATGTCAGTGTTCTGTAACATGGTGCCGAAGCAATATTTACCTTCAAGGGAAAGTTCACTTGGCACACAGCCGAACCTCTTGGGGTGGTTGCTACTGTGTACTACATCCAACCTTTCCACCCACCCAAAATCATCAAGCTGACCCAGGCAGCCACCCACAGCCTCACAGCAGCAGCACTGCCCCGCCTGACTCCGCTGCTTGGACCAGAGCCAAACCAGAGCCCGAGCAAAGCGCCAAGAGGGACAAAGAGCAAGATACACACACTCAAAATCTGAGTGCAGGAGGAGAAAACTGGCGAGCGTGAACACATTGCACCTCGGCCTGGCAGTCTGCCAAGACTCACTCAAGAGGCTCTTTTTTTTTTTACCCACCACAAAAGCCAATCGGCGGTCAACCCCCTGTAGAGATTTGAAGTGTTTTACAAAGATACTCCCGGAGCAGTGCACGACGCAGTCAAGATTAAGCCGTCTTTCCCAGCAGGGGGGTTAGCAGAGAAATCACACTAAGCTCACAAAATTTAACAAAAGACAGGAACATGTTCAGAGAGCTAATATTATCAGAGGACACTCAATATTTAGAGGACATAACTAGGAAAAGAGCATAACACAATTTGCAATCAAGAAAGATTAAACAGAAAGCATCAGAAAGAGGAAGGAACTAACCTGTCTGAAGTGGTCATCAAATCCCCAGTCGGCCTGTCCATTAGGAGAGGCAGATGAGTTTGGGCCTGCAGGGGACATGCCCTCATCAGGTTCCTGCTTCACTCTAACAGGTGGGGAGGCAGCTCTCTGGGGGGCCGACATGGAGTAGCCTGCGAACGGACGGGCTGGGATGCGGGAGGCGTTCTGTTGCAGAGCCAGGGTCTGCTTGCGGAGAAACTCCAGGCCGCTGGCATTTCCCTCATCCTCATCGCTGCCCTCATCCCCCTCCATCATCTCGTTGTCGTCATCCTCATCCCCCGAATCCCGGCCTCTGTCCTCATCCTCCTCTCTTTCCGAGTCCACGCTGCTCTGATTGGACACCCGAGGAGGCAAGCCAGCTGCAGGAACGCCTCCGGCCATGCCTTTGCCCATGAAGCTTGCCCCGGAAGCCCGGGCTGCAGCCAGTATGGCCTGCTGGGCTGCAACCTGCTGAGCGTACATGATGTGGGCCTCTCGCAGCTTCCGTTCCTTCCTCTCCATTTCCAGACGGGCCTGCTGCTGGCGCTGGAGCTGCTCCATCACTGCCTCCAGCTTCATTCCCCCTGTAGAGGTGCTCTGTGGAAAAGCCACACTGGGCTCCTGAGACATGCTTGGCTGTGGAGGGAAGAGAAAGAACCATAAAGTACAGATAAGGAAAGCTACTCTCTGTAAAGATACTTTAGCAACACATTTGAATAAATAAAACAAATTTCTAAATAACCAAACAACATGTTTTCAGTGGTAGGGACATTATTAAACTGGGTTCAAAATAAATTTTGAAAAATAAATAAAATAATAATAAAAGAATAATAAATCCAGGACATTATGCGCTAGATTCAGTACTAAAATATTTCCACTTTTATCTTATCCTTTTTGTATATACACTCAAATAGTGTAAATGCACACACACTCTAAATAAAAGGAAACTAACAACTAAGCACATTACAATACTGTATAACCAGGTGCTAAAATGACTTATACAGGCAACAAATTAATTTTTAAATAGAAAACAGCACATAGACGGCAGATAAATATTGACTGCTATGACTCTTAGGACTCCACGTAAATTTGTCGCAGAATCTTTACCCATGAACAATTTCTCTTAGTTATTTTGGTGAACAAGTCTGACATGTAATTTTATTTTATTAAAATAGTATTTTAAGATTATATTTTCACTTATTGTGGGCTATTTATTATCCCGCTGTGAAGCACTTTATGAAGTGTTTCTTCCACTATAATTTGACCACAATGGGGTTTTTTATTATGTAGTTCAGCATTTTCATGAATTCTAAGGATTAAAAAAGGTCATGACTGCTATAATCTTAAATGAATTAACATTTTTGTGTTACACTCCATTTTATTTATTTGGGTTCTGATCCTCGTTGACTTTTGAAAATTTGATAGAAATTTTAAATATTATGATCCTTGATCAAACCAAGACAATGCTAAGTGACGTCCTGCTGATATTATTTATTGAATTCATAACCACATTTCCCTACATATATGAGCAGATAACAGAAAATGACTGGACTGGATTTGAAAAATTGTTTCCCAATCACAGGGTTGACACTTGACAAGGGTGCTGGTCTCTTACCCACTCAGCATTGGCTTTTTTTTTTTTTTATCTCAAATTTATACAAGGAGGTGTTTTGTACCTGTTTTGACAACAAATGATTTCCGATGCTTTTTATGCAAGTTGGAAGGTTTTCTAAAAGGAAATATGATTATATAACTCCAACATTTTCTAGCAGCAGAAGGTCACACGGGTTTACTATTTTGATTTGGTCAGTTGTTGCGTTTCCACAGTCATCTGGCCCAAATTGAGATTATAACCAAAACTCGGAGGAAATAGGCAGTAATAAAATTACAAAATCCAACTGAATTAAACTGTACGTGAGCCCAATAATCCGCACACTTAACGTAAATACTCATCTGTAATAAAATAAATACATAATATATAGGTACGCAATTTCTTCAAAGACAATAAGGAAAAATGGGGGTACAAAGTGGCAAAGGGGTCGACTTACCAGGACTTTTCGAGCCTAAATAGTCAATCAAAATTCAAAAGTAGGAATGGCAAGAAGGTAAAATGACCAGAACCAGGACTGGTATTGGAAGTAGACGATCGTCAAAGAGAGGGATGGACACAAATTTGACATAATAAATTAAACTATAATCATGCTATATCAATGTGAAAACTGTCGCCAATTAAGTTCTAGCTTTTGATCAACATTATTTTTAATAGCAAACAACCACACAAGTAGGGGGGAAAAAATCAGACACACAGTTAAAGCACCTCCTCCGTATTAGAGCGAGTTGACTGCCACATCCTCAAAATAACGTGGATAACATAAGAGATAAGGAGGAGATAACATGCAAACATGCCAAGTCAGCCAACTTACGCTTCTTCTTTTTTTTAAGAATAAAAATAAAACATTTTGCCCCAGCTGCAATAATAAAAACGAATGAAAAGTAAGCAACTCTAAAGGTCATGTTACCTCTCCAAACTTTGCTCTCCTTTTTCTTTGGGAAACTACGCGATCAGCAGCCACCTCCTCCTCTCGGCAGCGTGAATAAAAGCGTAAAAGCGAACTCTCGGAGGGCTTTTTCAGCTCGCTGCCAGGTCAGAGAAGAGCAGAGCCACAAACAAGCACGGCCACCACTCACCATTTGCGCCTTGCTGCTGCTGGAGTTGTCCACCATCCCTCTTTCCTTGGGGTTTTATCCTCCTTCCCTCGTTTCTGGCACTCGTTCAAACACTTGTAAACACACACGCATGCGCGCGTGCACGCCCCTCAGATTCCGACTGATCCGCCGGGAGAAGGAGAAAAAGGAGCTATCCGACGTTTTCTCCTGGGCCAGTTCTCCAGGGTTGCCCGTGTGTCTGTCCGTTTTCCACTGCTTTCGTAAAATTCGTGATTTTCTCCTTTAATAGATAAGGGAGCAGGGTGGTAAAGGACCCAATCTCATACCTCGGAAAGCGCTGAGGTAACTCCCTGTCGTTTTTTTTTCTTTTCTTTTTTTCTCCAGTGGAGTTGACACCCCCCTCGCATGGCGCACACTGGCGTTAGGCCCGCCCAACGACAGCAACAAGTATTTCGATTTAATTAAATTAATACATGCTTTTATCTGACAGTAATTTCATTATTTCTCAACCGTTTGAGGATTACAAAGAACATGTTCGCGGTTTTTGCGAAAACATCATAATTATGCCTTTTTTTTCTTCTTTTTTTTAACTAAATCGAAATAAAAACACAGGTATTGATGCAGTCGTGTGTATATTTTTAAAGCCAACGTGTACAGATTTGTACATTTTAAGGCGTATGCTGTAGATGCACAACTTATACATTTTGCTTCTGTAGCATAAAAATCTTTCAGACGAGATGTTACAAAAACTTGGTGGAAAATGTTTACCTCAACAGGTAGTTCAAGCAGCACAGCTCTATGCTGCCCCCTTCCGGAAATTAATGTCGGGTTTAAAAAGTGAAACTCATGTCCGTGTCAAACTCAAGTCCTCAGTCATGCAGTTTTTAGATGTGCCACAGGTACAAGACACTGGAATGAAATGGCTTAATTACTTACTTCTTGTGTAGAGGCCTGCTAATGACCTAATTATTCTATTGTGGTGCAGTAGAGGCACATCTAAAAGTTGCAGGGCAGTGGCTCTCCAGCACTGGAGTTTGACACCTGTGCCAGATCTGAAGCGTTTATTTGTTTTAATTGTAATGGTTATGATTTAGAGCTAACGCAAAATTTATTTGATCAGAAAAGTACAATTACATAAGACCAATAAAAATACAATTTAATAGAGAAATATCAAACTGCCCAACACACCTTGCAGCAGATACACTTAACATATTTGAAAACCTAATAAATTAGGATTTTAGGCTTAGTGGAGAAGTGGTTTGCATTTTTCTGGTTCTGAGTCATGTAATTACGACAGAATTATTTGAAATTTATATTTGAAAAAGGACAAATTTTCCCAGTTTTGATGTGCAATTTGGTGAAGTTTAGGTAAATATGTACCAGTAGAAATGTATTTTCAAAAAAGTGCAAAGTATGATCTTAATTAAGCAGAAATCAGTGAGAAAATGTGATAGTTGATCAAAAACCTTTTGAAGTATAAAATGGATTTTTATCAAACCTGATAAGTATTTTAAAAGCTGAAGCATCTGGTAACATCCCAGTGTTCGTTGACCTGCTTTAAGTCAGAATGGTTTTTTTTCTAATTAAAAGAAAGGAAGTAGTTAACATTCACAATGTGTTTAGATAATTTGAAAGCTTATCCTACTCATTTCTATAGAATTAGTTTAAACTACATGTATTAGTCTGGATAGCCAATGCTTTAGTCATCCTGTTCTGAAAGAGCTGCAATTTCACATATTTAAGTGGTTGAATAGCATAAAGATTCTGGTAGTCCAAAAAGAAAGAGGTTCCCTGTAATGTGAATTATTTACACAATTCACTCTGTTACTTTCAATGAACACAAATACAAACCATGTTAATTGAATTTTTTACTTATAATGTAAACCAACAGAGTACAATGGGAACAGAGTATTTACAGTTGTAAAACAAACAACAAAACATTTATTTATTGCATTCAGCACTCAATAACACAACCTTGTCACAATGTTGTACAACAAGCAGATTGTCCCATAGTTGCATAGTACAGGTGAGTCAAGTGTACTTGCTACTGGCAATTGGTGTTAAGTGCAAAATTTAATCTACATCAAAACACACCACAGAGCAAGAAATGGGATTAAAAATTAATTTAGAAGGTCCATATAAAGCAGTCTGCTCAAACCAGAAACCTGCCTTAAAACTATGAAATGTAAGGTTATGCTGCGTATCTCAACTCTCCAATTCAGGTTTTACGACCTGCTTCCAGCTCTTCCTACATTGTCCTTGCACAGAATTTTATTTTTGTTCTAGTCCTATGGTTCCTCAATGTGGTGAACTGTTTTGCTGTGCATATATTCAATAACAGATAGGAAGAATTTTATCCTGTCTGCATTATTTTATTCTCTTGAGCGGTTGTGTAATTTTCAAATTTTATTTTAAATATATATGCAAAAGTCTATACGAACTCTGTGCATCCGCGCATAAAAACCTCCTGAGACGGGAAAGTCTCTTCATCTCTGGCAAACAGTTGGTGATAATAGTTTTAAAATGCATCCAAAAGTGAAAACAATTAATGCTGTAATATCAATGACAAATATGTTCTGAAGTGTTGGAAGTCACAAGAAACAGAACACAAAGCAAATAAATGTATGAATACTAACACTAAATGTAAATTATATCACAACTGTAAATAACTTGTAACAAGTATTTTAGCATACACTTAAATACAATGATAAATAAATAATGTAACTCAAATCTGATGTGGAGACATGTTTTCTTAGGAGCTGTTTAAACCAAAAATACTGCACAAATCAAAAGAAATTTACCTTTAGGAATCATTTTGCCGATCTTCAGTCTCTTCAATACATCTGTTTTTTAAAATTGTAGATCTGTGCCAAGGTGAATGACAAGATCCAAATATAATCCTCAATATAAGCACAGTTGTCAGAACTCCATTTTGAACCATAAACAGCAGCTTACAATGTGCCAAATGTATAAACAGAGTGCTTCTTAGTGTGTTGCAGTTTTGTTCTGAGCTGTATTTGTTGAAACAGGTGCTACATCTGTATGGTCACCTTGCTATTCAGAGTTTCGAGAGAGATAATCAGATGTAGATTATAATGACAGAGGAAGTAAAAATAAAACTAAGACTACTATTGTGCACTTAGGTGCTGCCAGTATTCCCATGAGGTGCCAATATATCATTTAACAGTTACAGATAAACAGTTGATCATTTCAGATTTGTCAAAGGGTTCAACTTTTCACATGGACCTTCATACTGGTGGGATTCTAGGGGGTTATAGACCTGCTCACCATGGAGGAAATAAACCAGTCAGCTCCTCCTTGAGTCAACATTCTTATCAAGAATGTCAAAATACTCCATCACTCAACTCAGACCAGTGTCATAGTTACGGTTTTGTGTAATGCTGCAAGAACATGATAAATAAATACAATTAGTTAGGCTTTGGAGTCACAGTGGATAAGGCTTGCTCTCATGTCCTTCTGCATTCTCACTGAAGCTGAGCAATCTTTGTGTTCAATGTTTGCACTCCAGGATCAGGCCTCAGAGCTGGATTTCCTCAGGCAACATGCAGCAGCTGAGCTGCATTAGAAAGAAGAGCTTTGGCCCCAGCGACTAGCGAGCTGAATAAAGAGTCAGACCTTCAGAAGGTCCAAGTCACAGCACCGACATCACTGCATGGGGCAAGACGGGCACTCGAAGCAGCAGCACATAGAATAACCCATGGCTTTGGGGGGAATCAGGTCCAAGTCTTCATCATCAGGAATCTCATCCAGGTGGTAGCCATCCTGAAGCAGCTGCTTGCTTAAATCAGGATGGATCTGGAAAGGAAAACAAATACACTAGAACCTCACAGAACACCTGAGCTAAAGCTGATAAATGTTAGTGAGTTTATATTTGAAGTTATTTTTATTCCATGTAGAGAACTGATGAGGGAAGTATTTGGTTTTTTTAGACAATTTCCTGAAGTTTTCTGTCTGATTAGATCATCACAATAAAAGATCTTGAACATTTTTCCTCCAGAATTTTAACAAATTGATAGCTCTCAAATTAAAATGTTATGGACTAAAGCATACAGGAGAAATATAGTCATGCTGCAGGTTTATTGACAAAGACAAGTTTTAAAAATAAAGGGATTACAAGTTTAACTGGTTTATCCAGTACATACTTACCTTTTGTCTGACTCTTCAACTAAAAACAAAAAGTGTATTACGAGACATTTATAGACATTTGCTATAAGTCAAGATATTTCAGTATTTCCCAGGCCAATTACCAAACAGAACTAACTAAGGGAAAAGTGGCAGATTCTGATATTTAGATGACTGATTGGGGGCTTCTTTAGAACTAATTTTTGAGAAGATTGTCAGTTTATCATGAGAATATAATGACATTTCATTTGCATAAAGCTGCCAGTCTTCCTGGGTGAGGATGTTTCAGCCAGTTTACCTAGACGTGAGATTTTAAAAGGATCAGAATAATCCCAAAAGATCAAAAAACTCCATTTAAAAAGAGCCTCAGGTAGTTTCAGTTAGTATGTTTAATTAAAAAATAAGGTCATGAGAGTCCAAATAGATGATAAACAAGTTTGCCTTGTTTTAAAGGAGTTCCAAGAAAAAGACTTCTAGTTCCTAAAGAGAGCCTATAAAAGCTAAGATGAGAAAACAAGAATATACATCTGGATTAGACATAGGTGGACAGGTCCGCTCATATCTGAAATATGTAATATAACACAGGGTGGTGTAGGACTGATGATTGGAGCTGCAGCTCTACAAACCTCACGGTCACCATGAGCTTCTCTGTACATTAAGATATTCTACAATTAAAAACAAAGCCATTTGACAGTCACAGCTATTTTTTTTATGCACAACAGTGATCTCACCCAAATGAATACTTATAGAAGAATGAGAGCAGCTATCAAATAAAAATAAATACTGTGGTGGAGAGCCTATATAAAAAAATCCAAATGCACAAGCTCAGCCCTTGTGAGCTCAACCCTAACCTAACAAAGGAAATAAGGCCAGGCAATTTCTCTGTACGGCATATGTCACATATCAACTGAAACAAGGGTGTGAGAAGAAAAAAGAAAACAACTACGCACATAAATTACTGTGACATTAACTCAATGACTACTGAGTAAAACAAATTAAAAATTGTAATCTGTGACGTGGCTAACGTGGTTGTTAGTTGAAATAACTCAATAAAGTAATTTTCTATTAGTGCTATAAGAAAAACTGTTTCATTTATCTTTTACCTCCAATTTGTTTTAAAATCTATATATCTGTTACAGATGTCCTGCAAAGAAATTGCACAATAGTTTGTGAATAATTACTCTGAAGGCAAGGCTTTCAATAAACCACTTTCTTAATAGTGTGAAAAGGTGCACAGAGGATAAAAAAATGCACTAATTGAGTTAATGAAGGCCTCGGTGAAAAGAAAACAAAATGATCTTCCCGCAACCACAAACTTCCCGCAGCAAGTTTGACAATATGTCAAAGAAGAATCAGAAAAATCTGAAAAATGTCCAGTGAGACAAACTCACCTCGGCTGAAGAGTATCCTGACGAATACTGCTCAAAATCGATCTCTTCATCACTGTAAACATCAGGAAGAGAGACTGTGAATGTCGTAAATTTCACTGTTAAAACTAAATTAGCAGTGCAGTGCCAACTTTACAGCACTATCAAGCCGTAAATACGGTTTTAAAGCTCATTTTTACTTCAACGGCATCATCTGATTGATTTATGCCTCTTTCTGTTTGCCCCACCTGTCTGAGTCTAGCGCCACCAACATTTCCTCAGCGTTCTGGCTTAAAGCAGCATAGCCCTTGTTAAACTTCACCGTCCTGAAAAAGAAGGTACAGAAAAATATCTCTTTAAACATCCCTGTTTCGTGTGACATGATTAAAAAAGCTGCTTTTCTCTTTCCCCACCTCTTGACTCCTTGTCTGGGCTGTTGTGCCACTGGAGGACCAGCAGAGAGGGCTTTCTTCTTTAGCGCTTTCCTCACCATCTCCCTGTGTTTCTCTTTGAATGATCAAAAAGAATAAATGTCATCCTTATGCTGACAGATTGAAACCAACAACCACATTATGGACTAATGTGCACAGTAGCACTACTGTGCACATTAGTCCATAATGTGGACTAATGTGCACATTATGGACCAGTGCTACTGTGCACATATTCTAATGTATAATCCTTGACTGTTTAAAGCCTGTCGGTAATGTTTGCACATGATATCTGAATTCTATGACCTTGGATAAAATAAACCCTAAACATTCTAAAAAGTCAGGGACGTAACCTCAATGAAATAGTTAAATGTAACTGATATAAATCACTGATGGTTTATAGATGCAATTTAGCCTTGTTCTCATCTTTTTCCTTGCTTTATTAGTGAAAATGCTCACGTAGTTTGAGGTGGATGGCTGGAGCTCTGGACATGATGTAAGGTCCTCTCTTTTCCACCGGCCGGATGCCTCCATCTGGAATCTTAGGTCTTGTGCTGTTACTTGGTCCCTGAAATTTCACAAATTCAAATTTTGTCAGACCACAACAAACCTCAATGTATTAACTTAGATACTCAAGTGTGTTTTTGTTTATTTTACACAACAATATGAAAGGTGTGCATAAATTTGCATGTAGCCTCTTTATTAAGACACCCCTTAGTAAATTAAACTGCTACAAACTCCAAAATAAGGAAACTGAACCAAAATGAAACCTCACCAAGACTTGGAAATCCATGTAAACTGACAGCCCAGAATAAACAAATGTAGTGTGTCTGTTCTCAGCTATTTTGTCTGCTCTTCACTGGCCTCTGCACATCACAGAATTAATTTCAAAATCCTTGTTTTCTTATAAATGCCTAAATGGTTATGGTGGTTCCTTCTCTGCACCTCTCTGATTTACTCCAGAATTATCTTCCTTCTTTTTCAATAACATTTGGCACCATATAAGCTGACATGGTCTTTTTATTGTGTCTATTCTATTTTATAAATGTTTTAATAATTATTTAATAGCTTGATTTTTATCTATTTGTCTTAACTTATTTTTGTAGTTGGTAAACTTGCTGATTTAAATTTACTTTATAAATAAATTGGATTTTGCATAATCAGAACATGCCATTCACACTGGGGAACAAAGCGGAGGCAGCATCATGCTGTGGGAAAGCTCTTCTTCAGCAGAGACAGAGCTTATAGTTGACATGAAAATGCATGAAGCTTAATACATGCAAGAAAACATGTAAGACTGCAGAAGTCTTGAGTCTGGGGCAGAAGTTTAACTTTCAGTGGGACAACCCTAAACATACAGCAGAATGTATTACATTCTGTACAGTAGAATGGATTGGATCAAAGTATATTTATGTCTAAGAATCATAGTCCAGTCATTTATCTAACACAGACACTCTGGCTAGACTTGAAAATAGATTTTCATTGAATCTGATTAAGCTTGAGATATGTTGCAGAACAACATTTTCAACCTCCAAATGTGTAAAATGGCAGGGACAAATCTAAAAAGAATTGTAATAGCTAAACACAAAAGCACACCCCTCTGTCAAACTTGTATTTAAGTTAACTTAAGAATCAATTTTCCTCTTTAAATACATTTATGTTTATGGATGCAACATGACAAAATATGGAAAAGTTGAAACTTTTGAGTACATTCATGAACTTATGAATGTTAGGAGTGTTTCTTGAAACACACATCTGATGAGCAACCTATAACATATTTTTGGGGGTTTACAAATAAACAGCACTGCAATCACAACAACAAATACATTTGTTCTGTTTGTTTAGCTTTCATTATAAATCCTAACTGTTCGAACAGGAGAAAGCGGCTTAGAAAGACGTATTTTCTATGTCAATCACCATGCTGGCGTTATTGTCATATATATAAACTCAGAAGCTTTTATTTGAAGCATATCTAATGTAAACAACTGTCAAAGATAACATGCTAGGCTAGCTAGCTAACCTCCCAGTTTCTGTTTTCATCCAAGCTGTCGTTGGACTAGCTTTAGCTCACATTACCGACAAAACTTCTTGTTCCTGCTGCGCCTCCAGAAGTGTGTCCTTTTCAGGCTCCTCTATTATGTCGTTCATCATCTTCGGTTTAGTTGTCACAATTTATTCCACAACATAGCTATGACACGAGTCCCAAAGGAGGGACGTGGTGATTACTTTTAGGCACTTCTGTTAGCCCGCTATACTGTTGCTATCAGTGTTAGCCAAGATCTCTACTTCCGGGGGAAAAATAGATAACGACTCCAGAGTTTAAAAGACTGACCATAAATAATGCAAATACATAAATAAAAAAAAAGATAAGGACAAATGCTAGTTAGCAATTAATTTTAAAACAATTGTAACAATAAATAAAGTGTTGAATTATCAATACTACACTGATTATTCTTTTGCTTAAACCTACCCTGCTTTTTAGCAGTTTGTCGCCATCTAGTGGCTAAATGAGTGGATACGGGTTGATAGTGCAAGGTAAAAATATAATGCATATTACTTTTGGTTTTCATGGTAAGAATACAAAAGCAGGCGAAAGACTGGCAATCAATCTAATTAGTATATTTGGTAAATTTCATATTCACAAATGTAAATATTCATCATCTTCACCTTTTTGTTTTACAGTTTTGGTTAAGGAAACCAAACTTTATTTATCCACTATTTCCAAGAGTATGATCAAAAAAGCTGTAAACACATATGAGTGTTGTAGATTACTGAATATTTTGCATTATTTTGTCATGTCTGTAATATCTGCTCTCTATTCTTTTTGTCTTCCATACCAATGTATTTACTGTTGAAATCTACCCCCGGCATACTTTGTAATATTTTGTGTTTTGTTTCTTTGTTTTTCTTTGTATTTGTAAACAAAGATAAACAAAGTTCCTATCGATATTTTAAATGCAGAACTTTGAATGGCAAGCTTCTTTAGCAGTAGTTTTTTTTCTGGCATAACCTCCTTGTGAATTTTGACGAAACTGTCAAATTATCAATCTTTTCTTTGATTTTGTAGCACAACAACAGTAAAAACCCTTTCAGATCATATGCAACAATTTTCCTAAAAACTTGGTGCTCACTTTTCATTATCTGTAAGCCATAACAGGCACGAGAAATTCTCCACAGATAAGCAACACTCCATATATTTATTAAGAAAAATTACTACACAGTGTGCTGTGTTTACTACACAGTGTGTGCAATGAATCTATGAGTTTCACTTTAAAATGAATTTCTTATTTATAACTCTGCACTTCTCTGGCTTTCCTCTTTTTTTTATCATCAGCACATATTATATTTGTAGTTCTCTTCCAAATACATAACAACTTTGGTAATTGTTTTTTTTTATTATATCCATTAATTTGTACAACAGCACAGAATGCATTGAATCAACAATATAGACATTTCCAATGGGAGTCAATAGGAAGAATCATCACTTAAAAAGGCCTGAAAAAAAAAGAGAAGAGAGAGACATGTTTTTACCCACAGGTACTTTTATGTGCAGCATTACAGTTCTACACTTTGAGACAGTCAACAAACACAACATGGGTGTGAGCCAGTGTGTAGTGTAACACCTTCTCACCTCGACAGTCTACAGCTTGTCAATTCCAAGCTCCTCTGGTGTTGAAATACCAAGTTCTGTGAGGGTGGGCTTCAGCTCTTGGATCACGTAGGGATAGATTTCTTTGTGGGGACCTGCTTTGTCCTGCAAACAGGAGAATATGCTCGAATTTATTGCAAATTAGACAAGTAAATTTCAGTACACTAAATGCTGGAACATTGGTATTTTCGTGTCTCTTTTATTGAGCTTCAGTTTAGAAGTGCTAAATGAAAAGTTTAGAAAAGAAACTGAACCCTTGACGAAGCCAATGGAGGGAGTGAGACTCACCTTGACGGCTTCAAGGATGCGGATGGCGCTGGCAAGATCGTTCAGCCTACGACAGGCTCTTAGTGCTGAATCCAGGATCTTGGGTTCTGGGACCAGGTCATATCCAATTAAAGTGTTCATGCCTGTGATTGATAAAATCCTTGTTATTTACCAGCCAGTAAGTATTTCAGAAGTGACAATCTGACTTGGTGTCATCAACAAAGTTTCCTCCACAGTTGGGATAATATAAAACTGTCTGTTTCCTGTTAGAAGAATTACTATATGTGACAAACAAGTGCAGGCATTCCAGGGCTTCTTCTCCCAGTGTTCACTGGATTAGCAAGTATGTTAAAAGCTAGAATAATAACAGCCTAAATTAAAGAAAGCTTTTTCCACAGGAAAGCTAATGTAACTTTCCTAAGTTACATTAGTCCAATTTGCCTAAAGCTTCCTCAGAAATTGTCTTCTCGTGGATCTGGTGAGGAGTTTTAAAAGCTACACAAACCAAAAC
The DNA here is from genome assembly GCA_903066825.1 of Alfaro cultratus. NCBI lineage: Eukaryota > Metazoa > Chordata > Actinopteri > Cyprinodontiformes > Poeciliidae > Alfaro > Alfaro cultratus. Next base: position 52,825 of record CAEFZX010022146.1, on the reverse strand, counting down.
ATTATGAGCAAAACCACCAGGAAACTCTCTTAATGATAACAGCAAACAGTAGAGTCACCTTTCCTCAGCTCCCAGGCATCAATGTCAGGTTTGCTGAAGTAGGTGACCCAACGAGAATCGAACTCCTCCTCCGTCTCCACTTTCCCATGGGAATAACCTCTGGATGCTAGGGGAGCTGGAAAACAGAAGTGCAAAATTATTATAAAGCAAAACCTGTTTCCTAATTAAAAATAAAAACAATGACAAAATTGCAGCAAAAAATAACAAGTTTACTTTTTAACCAAAAACTAAACTTAAAAATATAGAACTAAAGGAAGAAGCTCTAAGTGCTTGTTGTGCTGAACATTTTCCCTTCTGCTGTTGATAGAGTAAGACAAGAATACGAAGTTGTTGTTGGATGGTTGACTACCATTATTACACAACCAGCCAGTAATATGGTGCTTACGTTGCATTACTTTAATCCATACAACTGGAGAAAAAGCCAGTCATCTTGACAGTTTCTCAGACTTGTATACAAAGAAAACTTGAAATCAGAGGAAGAAATTTTCAGCAATTGTGACATGTTACATTTTCCCCACAGGTTAGACAATTCTTCCAACAATTACCTTTTGTATAAGTTGTCAAAGTTGGAGGGACAGTCTTAAATCAGCAACCTTCCCCACGATCGCATACACAACAAAATTATATTTCCTAGTTAAAATTAGTTTTTAACAACTTTTCTGGGGAATTACATTTTGAGTCTTTATACTTGTAAAAATGCTTAAATAAGTCATTCTGTATTTAATCATCAGACATATAAGGGTTTTCAAGTTACCTGAGCAGGTAACTTTTCAAAATCACAAATATTTTTACACGCTGATACCAGTAACAGATCCATATCTAATTCTTTGAATAATTGTCATTTATAATGAATGAAAAGCTACAACTACTCCAAATGATCCCACTGCACAAATATCATTGTCAGACCACAAACTAAATCTGTGCCTGACTTTAATCAACAACTGAACATACTTTTGATGAACTATAATCCCAAATGAACATTAAAAGTTCTCAAAGAAAATAAAATCAAACCAGCAGTAGTACTGTGTGCTTAATATTGTCCGCTACTGGTTTTACTCAGAGGTGAAATTTCTCAGGTCATTTTCCTTAAGTCTCAACTTCTTCTAACACAATTCTGCGCTTTCTTCAAGGTATTATACACTTTGATTTATGACTATTTTATAACGCCATTCATCAACATAGACTCTGTTCTGTTTCCTTTTAGTGACTAAAAAGTTTTTCACCTGAGCAGGAGAACTTTATACGGGTTTAAAGAGAACAGACCAGAAATACGCATTTTGATTAGGGTCAAGGGAAGCTTGACAAACCAATTTTAACAAATCAAAAAAAAAAAAAAAAAAAGAGTTTAGCTGCAGAATTAGAGAAATACAGAATGAGTGTTGGTCAGTTGTGTAAAACTGCGGCTACCAACACTTCTGAACTGACTAAACGGGGTCATCACAAGGTCGAGAGACATGTTCTTTAAATTTCATTCCAAGAACCCAATTAAAATACAGAATGAACCGTAAAAGAACAAAACACGGATAATACGATACTAACAGAAACAGCTGCATTCAAAATGCCTCAATGTCACCCTGTGTTAGCTTGTGGCTATATGCTAGCCGAGCAAACCAATCGTATTCAAAGTTTTATAATGAGATTTTGCACTGGGTGTAAAGCGGACATACGTACCCGAGTAACCGGTCCGTGTCCGAGCCACACTTCGGAAACTTGAGGTCGATAAACGGGAAAGAGCTTGGAACATGGTGCCGAACAGGAGATGCTAACCGTCCTATAACTGATAGAGAGGGAGATTCTGGACGGACAGACACTACGAGGGCACCAGTCGTCACGTGATTCACGTGGAACGCCGAACGCGTCTACGTAGAGAACGTCGACCTGACGTAATTTCTGAAATGCCAATTCTTGTTTTCTAGAGTAGACCAGACTTACAATAGGGTTAATACCGACGATACATTATTATTATTATTATTAAAATAAGCATTTTGTCTCCTCTTTTCTTTTTAATGTCTACCTGGATGATATTTCAAACTGTTAAATAATTGTAATAAATATGGATTCATCAAACAGCGATACATTTCAAGCATTTATATTTGGTCTTGTGATTATGGCTTCTCTCATTTTTTTTAATGACGTAAGTAGGTTGGTATAATGGTTGGGTTTAAAGACTTTTGTTTTAATGGCATAATAAAAATGTAATTGATATGCTCACCACCAAACATCTCTGGAACCTTTCATTTCTCCCTCACATTGCCTAGAAAACTCGCCCTGTTCACAGTTCTGTTACAATACTTGCAGAAATCATTCGGTTTATTTATTTGTTGATATTGTCTATTTAACAGGCTATTTTAAGTGTTTGGGGCGTTTTGCCCTAAAAGAAAAGAGCCAAAGCTGTGGTCTAAATCAAAACTGCATCTGCATAAACTTCCAGTAGGGGGAGACTTTGCATTAGATTTGCACAAATACTGTAAGTGTTTTTTCCACAATGTCTTATGTTTCCAGGTCTAACTGCAAAACCCTAATTCTGCAATCATTTACATTAAGAGTGACTAAGAAGAAAGAAAAAAGACAGATTAAAATATTAAGCATCAATATATTTTCTTTCAGTAAGCTTCAAATTGTTATATTTTATGGGGACAAAGTGGAAGGCAATCTTCCACCATTTTGTATTTACATGTATTGGCAAGCTTGCAATGGGACTGGTATTACATGTAACTAAGTTATAGTCCATCAGTCCCATGTGTGGGAGAGTGTTTCAGTTCTTAGTGACGTGGTGTACTCTAATCCTCCCTAAGCCCAGAGCAGCACTGTGGATGTCCATTAGTGTAATGTGCTGCTACTCATCTTTCCTTCTTTGTCTCTTTGTTAACCTTACTTCTGTGTTTTTCCTTTGCATCTGAATTTGACATAAATCTAATTTCTCATTTTCCTGTGGAGAACAAGTAGAGTAAGTATTAAAAAGCTGGTAAAATAAATATCAAACATGTCAACGTTTTCTCATTTGAAGTTTTTCTAATGAGGCCATTTATGTAAATTTTATACCACATGGCGACAGCAATCCAAGTAGTCCACACTCAAAAAGATAAAAACAAATTAGTCTATAATTGTCAATTTGAATAAGTGTTGAACTCATTAAAAGTTGTGCAAAAAGGCACAGACTGCTAAGAAATTAGAGAGAATCTGTCAGTATTTAGAAAGCATTCCTGCTGCTATATGCATATCAGTAACACATGCTTTCATATTACCTGATGGTCTATAAAAAGTTGCCATTATAAAAGTATTGCACAGATTGGTGCCATTTGTACATTTTCTGAACTATGTCATATTCTGATATTTGTGAATTTAAGTTTCTGAAATAATTTCATTTTTATGATATTTTAATATAAGCTAGCAAATCTTCACAAGTTAATTAGGATATTGCCAAGAGATGAATCTGAATAAGATCCATTGACTCAATTCCCTTAGATCTGTGACTGGGCTTCACATTGTAACCTTGCACCTCTTTTGCTCAGATACAATGCAACAAAATAGACAGAAAAACTGGATTTGGTCCTACAGTTTATATGGTTTTATTGGCATTTAACAAGGTACATATTATTTTACAGTGATGATCACAGTCTGGAAAGGTAAGGAGACACAAAACTGAGTGGCACTATTGCAAACAGATATAAGCTCCTTCTCTGTTTATGCTACAGAATGTAGCATACTGTTGCCAAGTTAGGATGTTTTCCTGGATAAATGAATTATTTCATGCTTTGAGAAGCTGAAAACATGCATAATGCACTTAATGCTCTATTGCTTTGGTTGTGGAATGGGTCTTTAGTTTATGCAAAGTTGTTGCTGACACTTTTTAAAATGTGCTGTATACTTGGACTCACTGCTGTAGATCTTTGTTACAACCTAATATTTGCTCCCCAATAATGCTGTGAAGACCACAAACAAGTCCAACTGTTACTTATCTCATTTCAAAATGAGCCTTATGATAGAAATATGTTTTTTTTTAAATAGATTTTAATGCATTAATAGATAATTCAAACTTTGCTTTTGTGTAGTAAGATTAGGTCCCTGAGGAAAATGTTTGCAGTGTAACATCTGTGGCATTAAATTGTTATAACACTGTTCCAATAATAAGATTGGTAATTCACTGTCATACATAGACAGTCACATTGCAGGCAAAATTCATGTTCTATTATGTAACTATTACGTTTTGAGCAGATTCACACCTAGATATAATTATATAGTGCTCATTGTTTACTGTTTATACTGCCATAGCATATAGCATAATATATCCTATCTGATAATACGCGATGCGTCTTAGGCAGACAATACTAGAATACCGAGTCTGGGAAAGGATAATATGGACATAAGGTTTACAGACAGTTTATTTTACACAAATACTTTAAAAAAAAAAAGAGAAGAATGAAGAGAAGATGATGAGAGATCAGGGACACAGAAGCCAGTAAAGATGGACTATGTACAGCGTGGATAAGACTGGAGTGGATGAAACCTAACTGAACTATTTATTAGCAAAATCCAAAAAGTGACGTCACAGAGCAACATTGACAACAAGGTTAGGGATTGGATGGAGTGTTAGGTAGGTGTAGGGGTGACAACAGGGGAGGGAAGCAATGTATGATATGTGTATGTATGCAAACTTCTACCAGTATCACAATAAAAGCATGACTGTGCAGCGCCTGCTGTCGGCATTTGGTGTTGGGGGCAGGGCTGGGTTTGATTGGTGTCACTGGGGTTTAACAGGGATGAGAGCACTTTAAGCTGCCGTTTAGCCACTGCCCAGCATCTTTGTAGCACGCTGGTTGGCCTCATCAATCCTGGTCTTGTTGGAATCAGCCTGAAAGAGAAAAGCAGCAGCTTTTACAGACCTCAGGATGTTTAGGTAAGACAGAAGTATAAACAAAGGTATGTGGAAGGGTTATTTCAGTGAAGGTATTATAAATCGGAATGTAAACAGATCAGATATTCACAGAGCAGCATGTAAATCAGATTTGGTCCATTAGTGTGTTAGAGTCAGAGTAAATCTGCTTGAAATCAGAACATAACCTTATGTTCAGCTTGTAATCCACGCTAAACATAATTTAAATCTATGTATTAGCTAAATTGTACCTTGTAGAATTAAATTTTTCTTTATTTTACTGATATTTGCAAAAGTAATTTTTAATGCTTTAACCTGTGGCTGTGATATATATTTGTTGAAAAATTTCTATTTTGTCAGCTTATTTTACAAGAATAGCAATGTTCTTTTCTTTTGTATTAATTTTACATGGAAACTGATTTGTTTCAATCAGTTAATTTATAACTAGAAAAAATGAAACAGTAACAGGTAAGAGGTATCTGATTATTTCAAGTAACCAGATGCCAGACTTTTTGAAATAATCAGGTATTATGTGAGGATGTGACCCTTATTATAGGAACACACGCCCTATAGTAATGATATGAATGAATGCAGTACCTTCTCCATGATCCTTTCAATCTGGCGGTTCTGCGTGTCGATCTCCTGGCCCATGTCTAAGGCCATGTGACGCAGGTTGCCAATGATCCCGCCCACCTGTTCCAGGTTTTCATCCATCTCATTCTCCCGGGCGTCGTCTGTTACCCTGCAGAATACAAATTATCGTGGCTTGTTGGTTTGGACCTAAAACATGAGATACAAGCTGCTGAAAGAAATGTTAAACCATATTTGTAGAAATTTAAAAGGGAAGTATCATGCATTTTTCAGGCACAGAGTGCCATTTTTATGACATTTATGATAATTGAAGGTTGCAATATTTTCTTCAGTTATTATAAAAATGCTATATTGAATATGATTTAAAAGAAAATTGACTTCATAATCTGACGCCTTGAAACGGACCTCTGTTTCTTTAAGAAAATTCTGTTCTTTCTCTGTTTTATCTCAACATCGGTCCTCTATTAACTGTTTAATAACATTTTTACCAATGTTTCACTGAAAAGCAACTTGAAAAATGAATTCAGCCGATGTGCAGTTCCATCAGATGTTTCCTAATTGCTGCTGCTGTCAAAGGCAGCGTTGGTCCCCCAAACATTTTGGGGGACCAAGTGCAGCTGAATGGTTGCCAAGGGAGATTTAAGGATTTCTCAAACATGTATTAAAGAATCAAAGCAACACTCCAGGTATGTTTTGATGAGAGGATAACATTATGACATAAAGCTAAAAAAAAAAAAGTAGATTTTACATAAGACTGCCCCTAAGTTTTTGCAGTATGTCCTGCAACTTTCTTTTGATGTACTTACAAGAAATAAAGGATACCTGGTACATTGTGAAGAAGAAAGAATAACTCCAAGAGGCAAAATTATTAACCAGCATGAAAAAGCAAATTAATGTATGTTAAGTAACTACATTTTTAAATGAACAGGAACACATGTTCAAATCTGTATATCTTGAGTATGAATGAATCTGGAAACAAGACACCTACACACATTTACAGAATGTACGTATACCTGCGGATGAAGCCCCCACTGATGGCCATCTGCTCACGTTCATCTACAACTCGAGCCCCTGGCTGGCTGTTCACCACTCCGTCCTGGTTTGCTCCCCAGGCCTGGCCCCCGCCCTTAATCCTACCATAGACACATTTCAGTCAGGGCCACTGGAGGCATCAAAAAGCTGTAAAATTTGATGAACATGTGTGGTAAAAGTCTGTATGTTAACTGGTTAGTAAAAGTGATTGTGCACATCTTTGTAGGTCCACATGTATTGTTTGTTCACTGAAGTGTGAAACGTTAATGTGCATGCATGTTTTCCTCTATCGAAACATATATGTGCATATATGTTTAGAATGTAAAACGGCATGAAGCTAATCATTCTAACAGAAGCAGCATGACAAGCACATGTGATACACAGTCGTTACATGCATATGCAGTATGTTGGTGAATAATTGATCCAACATGCAGATCAATTGAACGTAAAAAGCTGAAGTGCTGCTTACATTCAGAAAGAATTTCAAACACAAAAAACAATTAACACAGAGAAGACAACACACACACACGAACATGAAAACCTGTAGAGTGGACATGCAGAGACTTGGTACACAGTGGGAACAGGATCAGACAGATGCTGTAGCTATCAAAGAAAGCTGAGCTGTTAGGTCCATGTGGCAACAATCCCCACAAAAAGAAAGAAAAATTATGACATTGTCATTCTGATTAGAAGACCAGCTGTGATTAGCCCTTCATTTCATTTGGATGGATAGAGCTTTAAGATGAGACATCACATGCAGTCAAATAAGCAAGTTCAGTTCTATTATGCTTATTTTCTTTTTCATTAATTAAACACCTGTTAGATGCAGGTCTTCGCTAACAGGAACACTTTCATCAAATTGTCAACATTGGTAAGTATATTTATCCTGATTTGTGTTTGATGACACAATTTTTCATATACTCATAAAGCATAATAAAAGTATTGCACATTGAAGTAGAATTAATAATGCAAATGAGAGAAATCTGGAATCATTTTGATCATTTCCAAATTATTCCAGATCACTAGACAGCGCCAAAGTGCACAGATTGTGTGAAATATGGATCAACAAGTATTAGTAGTACACATGCACCACCTTGGCTGTGGCTTTAAGCAAATTTGTGGTTTAATCTCCTCTTGGAGAGTGTCAGCAAGTGCCTACTGGATAATTGTAGTCAGGAGTTTTCTCCATTATTGTGGAGGCCATAACAGCTACATTTTCTTTTTGTTTGTTTTTCTTTTTGTTGTTGTTTTTTATCAACTGTAACCTATAATTACCAACATGTTGCCTTGTTTGTAATAAATCATTAAAACATTTTACCTTTTGAATTCTGAAAAAAAATCTTTTCACTGATATTCTGAAATATCTAGCAGTCTTTGTTAGTGTTGGTATTTCACATCTATCAGGTGATCCAGTTAGACTGTTAACAAGAAAGGAAAATGACGTCTCATGCTGTTTCACCCAATGCTTTCAATTAATATGTCTTAAATGAAACATGAGAGTCTACAACCACAGGGTTACATAGCAAGTGGGTAATGGAAGAAAGGGACCAAAGAGCTATAGAATATACAAGATCTTAAACCAAAACAGCAACATGTGGAAGCTGAATCAAAGTGGATCAAGTAAAGAGATGAATCCTGAAAACAAATCCAAAAATTATGTGCCAGTTGTTGACAAAAACTACAACACCTTTACACTGATCCCTATTGTGCTAATTGGGAAGATCAGTTATTGACTGCCAGGATCCAGTCCAGCCCAGTTTTGGAGAAAAGGATGATTTGTTGTTAAAATATCAACTGTGGGATTAAATACCAAAAATTTCAATTAAACATTTTGTTTATACACATCAAAAAACAACAAAAAAAGAAACACATTGAACCATTAGTCCGGTGCACTGGAGAATGTGCTTTTTGTACTGTCAAAGCACCAAACAATACATTTAATTTCTAAGTTTGCATTTCAATTACGTCCAAGATCTCATGATAGTACCACATAGCTCAAAAGGAGATAACTTGCTGAAAACTAGCCATAGCAAATAGCAACTAATTATATGTAAAGTTTCTGAAATAGTAGGCATAAAACTATACAAGAAGACACTAGAGAAACTTGGTCAAATGGAGACTCCCAATAAAAAATGATAAAAGAAAACTCATTAAGTAGCGCCAAAAACTGCTATGTTTCTCTTATTTCCTTCCCTTTTTGTAGGTCACTTGTGTTTTCTATAGCTCTGAGACAGAACATTAAATAAAGTACATGCATTGGTAAACAGGTTTAAAATGCACAGACATGACTCAATAGCCATAGTTTGGCTGTTGTGGGCCAGATGTAAGGAACTCATTTGAGCTTTCAAACTACAGGTTTGACTTGAACATTTTGAGTTCAGATAACCTGTTCACTTAACTTTTGTGGAATATTACAATGTAAGAAAGTCTTGAGGAAGGAGACTGAGGCATCATGTACTCAAAGGTTGTTTTATCTGTTTTAATCTTGAATCAATGTTAGAGTAAGGTTACATAAATTTAACAGATCACCTTAGGTTAAAGGTCCAGTGTGTACAATATAATGTTATGTTGTTGCCCAACTTGGACACTTAAATAAACTGAATCACCATTCATTCATCATTGAATAATTTTCTATTGTCTTTAATCAGAGTGATTTATTTCAATTGATTTGTTAGGATTTTGTCTTTGTGATTCTGGCCCTTCAACATGGGCATTAAAACAGTTTTTGATCATTTTCACAGTGCATACAGTGCCAAAGTCCTGCAGGAGAACAGCAACTCCATGAATCTGGTCAAAAGAGATGTAATATCTTCTGTTCAACAACTGTGCTGACATTAGACTTGAGAAACTACTGTGGTTCAAAAACTTGTCTTTTCCAGCAGCCATTGTACAACACATACAGCGGTAAAACCAGGCTGTGGTTGCTGGGTACTGGTGCTCTAATTGTTAAGTCGATTGAGGCTTAGCAAGTGGAAGGTTTTTGAAACTGCTCATTTTCCAGACACCAAGAAATATAAATTCTTGGTGTCTGAAAAACAGTCCAGCCAAAAATGACTGGCCTGTTTTTAGAATCATCTTTTGAGCCCCTGATGGAAGAACAAACGCATGCAAAAATGTGAATTTTGCAGAATAGGTCCCCTTTTAAAAACTTTTATAAGACTATAACACTGATTCTTATAACTACACGACTTTATGTTAAAAATTGTAATGAATAGTTCACATGAAATTTGTGGCATTACAAATTTCACACTGGAGCTTTAATCATCATAATTTAAAAACATAAATTAGATTAGCGACCTTTTGATTTTTAAATGGACATAGAATTATTATATTCAACGGATTTAGTTGAATTGTCGCTTGGTTAAGCATACACATGATGATGAGGCATCATGCTACTGGGTAGGTGTAGGAGTGAAGAATGGACTTAAAAGCTGGGCTCATGCCGTGGTCGAGATCCTCGTTGATGCTGCTACCTGCTGGAAGGGAATCTTTCATCCATTGTGGAATGAAGGGCTTTTGATGGCAACCGTCATGGAGACTGGAGGGCAAATACAGCACTAAAAGGACACTTATGCACATGCAAGTAGTACATGCTGTATGCATGCAAGAATCATTTGGTGATCTTAGTTTTAATTCAGACATGCACACGTGCTTGTGCATGCGGTGCTTGTACCTGTTCAGACAGTGTCGTGGCTTCAGGCCTGATTGCTCACAACACAAATTACCATGTTCTACACACCAGAAGCAGGCAGATGGATAGAAAGGCAGGTAGGCACTGGAACACATGCATTCGGGCGACACAGGCAGCACCTACTTGTTACAGGGACATGAACATAGACCACAGAACTGTCCTAGATTGTTCAAATTCTTTTCTGCATCCATCATGTCCTTATTGATTTGGTCCATCCCCTCCTCGATGCGCTCCAGTTGTTCTGATTAGCAACACATTGTCATTTATCCCATCACAAGAACGAAAGCACGTAAGAAGAGAAGAGAGGTGGAAAAAAAAAACGGAAAGGGAAGTAGAGGGGGGGAGGACAAAGGAGAAGAGACAAAAAAAAGACATAGACTGTGACAAGAGAGACATCAGACATCACCATCACCACCACCACCACCAGCACTGGACAGGCAAGAGCTCGAGGCTCCTGGCCGGTACCTACTTTTTAACACATGGGCATATCAGACCACAGCACTGTCCTATATCTTTTAAATCTTTCTCGGCCTCCTTCAGGTCTGCGTTCACCTTGTTCATGCCCTCCTCCACACGATCAAGTTGTTCTGGTGAGGACAAAGGCATGAGAGCAGTGAAATTAAGCTGACTGATTTGTGTTTAGTTGGCTCTCTATGCTACAGGGCAAGAGACTAAATGCAGATGGCAAAGCGGGCAGCAAGGACTGCGAGAACCTCATATTTACGCTTGTGCAGTGGATTGAAACTAGACGAACTCCAGCGGTATCGTCTTTCACTTTCCATGCAACTTTGTCTCTTGGATTGTTTGTGATTGCATCAGCTCCTGTTTTCCATCCTACCTCCATTCCGAAGGACATTTTGATTTTCTCAGAGTATTTCATCTGAGTGGCAGCAGCTGAGTGCCTCATCCAGAACTGCATCTGAACATAAAGATGGTTATTCTGCCACTTACACTGCTTCACTGCTACTGCTCATTAAACATAGCTCAAGTAGAAGACAAGAGAGTGAGAAATGAGGAGGAATTTATGACCGACCCATTGAAGTAAACCCTAACAGCTGAAGAGTGTGAAATAAGATCTCAGGGACATAAAATGCAAAAAGTATTTAACTGAGCCAGAGCAAAATGTAACAAATAGTTTCTTATATAAACTATGTTTCCAAAAGTATTCATACCACTTGAACTTCCACCACAGCTGCAACCTTAACTGTATTTTACTTGGTTTTCATGCAACAGGCCACCACAATGTAATGCTTTATTGTGGGGTGGAAGAGAAATTATAAGGTTTTCAACATTTCTCACAAATAAAAATCTGAGAAGGGTGACTTTCGCATGTATACATCCTCTTTTAATTCTTCACCCTTATATAAAAGTACAGTGGAGTCAACTGCCTGCAGAAGTCACTTAATTAGCAAATATTGTCTACCTGTGTATAATTTAGTCTCAGCAGATATACAGCTGATCTGTGAAGGTTTTTTAGAGTTGTTTGGACACATTAGTGAAAAATCATCTTCATGATCACTGACACAACGGCTGTCAGTGATAAAGTAAATCTGCTTTAATAACCTAAAGCAGATTTAGGTTATTAAACAGCATCCCAAGCTTTGAACATCTCAAGGAGCACTGCTTGACCTGTCCTTCAAAACTATTAAAAGCATGGCACAAATGCAAACTTGACATCTCTCCACCTACACTGACAAGCCTAGCAAGGAGGGTATTAATTAGAGTCATTTAAGAGACCAGTTACTCTGGAGTAGCTGAAGACATCCACTGCTCTTAACTAATGTGGTTGCACAAAAAATCAGGCACAACCTTATTATAAAATTGAAAGCCACACAAATAATATAGGTATAAATAGCCTCTTATAAGAGTACATACAGTCATCATTTTATCACTATATTATGATAAAATTATAGTGTTGTACACTATTAAGAATAGCTATGTCATCAGCAATATCTAATTGCAATACAGTGATGGTGCAAATATGAGTTTTGCACTTCACAAATGGTCTTAATGGAACAGTGATGATAAGAAAGAAATGGTTGAAAACAAATCAGGAAGAATCTCCCCTCTGCAGTTTGCTCCAAGTTATTCATTGGACACAGCAAACAGGTAGAACAAGGTGCTCTGGGTTAAATTAAGACACACAAAAGGCAATGAATAAAGTGAAGCTAAGGTGCACTCCAGACTCCACCCTGAACATACTAAATCCACAGTGAAACATGGTGGTGGCTGTGTCATTCTTTGGAGAGGCTTTTCTGAAACAGGGACAGATAAGATGGGCACAATGGATGGAAAGGTAGATGGAGGTAAATACTGTATAGAAAATCTGTTGGAGGCTCCAAAAGACTGATCTTCAACAGAACAATGATTGTAAAAAGGTTCACCAGTCATGAGTACTTTTGCAATAAATTGTATGCATGTACCAGTAACATCGCTTTCTGAAAATGAAAAAATTAAACCTGTCAATCAGTCAAAACAAACACTTCCTCAGCTGTTTACTCTCTACTCTCAGATATGATATCTTCTTTTAGAGTCTATTATAATTACTATCAAGTAGAGGAGACCATTTGGTCCTCAACAAAAATGAGGTTTGGGTATTGATTATTCCTCAAGTAGTTCAGGAAATATCATTTAGTTCATTTTCACAGAAAAAAGAATAACTGTTCCTTGAATCTGGCCTTTGATGGAGACATTTACACTGCCAAAGTACCTAAGTTGCATATTTCAATTTGGTCTACTGACTTGATAAATATAATAAATGCATTTACAGAGTAGAAAAGCTATAAGTATTGACGTACACATTGACGCTTGTTACTGCAATATAGTGAAACCAGAAAATGTTTTAAGGTTCTGAATACTTATGCAAGGTACAAAACATTGCTGACAGTAGAATAAAGTGAAAGTAAAGAGAATGGTGTAATAAAACTACTCCTAGATGTAATTTTTTTCTCAAAACGTTACTAAAGTTACTTCCCACCTCCAAATAACAGAGAACAACAATGAATATTTTTCTCATTCTCACCATAGACAGTAAATATAAACATTTAAGAAAAGCAATGGGTTGCCTTGTAATTAGTAAGACGATATTGTAAATTTCATAAAAGCAGCTGTTTTTATTGGGCATCATTGCCGTTTGAGAAAACACGTAAAATTTGGAGTTACAGGACGATCTCTAAGCCAGAACCATAATCCATCAGCTGTCAGTCTTGTTGAAATGTAGGCCATCGTGCATGTACGAGCCAAGCATGGAGGGGCTCATTAACGTCTGTGACACCTCCACCACAGGTAATAAATGACTGGAAGGAGTGACATAGTTCCTCCTAAGTGTGAGCTTCATGCGTGCACACAGCCTTGTGTGTAAAGGGCAAAGGGATTAGTCACACCCCTGTTTAAAGCCAAGCAAGGCTGTATTAATGATGACATGCCTGGCAAGCTTTTACAAGCTTTTTTTTGTGCAACAGGAAGTAAATAATGGGTCAAATCAGACAGGACCTCTAACAGCCTCTGTCAAAGACGGGAGATTGGGAATAGTCACACCATTACTACAGACACAGTCACATAAAGATAAACATGAAACAAAAACGAACCAACAAAGAGGAGAAGTGCAGAGGTCCAAGAAAGAAAACAAACACTGAAAACAGCATGAAGTGGAGAAAAGACGAGGGCAATAGATTGAGAAGGAGATAGGGATCAGGTATAGGGGACATTAGTTTGGGGGTGGAGGAAATTAAGTCTGAGAATTGATTGGTGTCCTGTGATAACAGTGGTTAGCTGCGCACTGCAGCAGCAGTTCCTCAGAGAGGCAGGAAAACATGAGAGAGGAGGATAACAGGCTATCTGTTGTTTTGACAGGCCAATTGGGTTGCTCTGTCAGGGACACAGCAAAAAAAACAAACCCTGCAAACATACATGTCTTTCATATATATTGGTATGACTTTTAGTAAGAAATGTGCTCTTTCTATTCAAGTCTTTATACATCTATATGTTCATTTCAAAGTTAAGTCATTTTCTTGGTGTTTGTCACAACTTTTCTGTAATGCAAACCTCTATCCTTTGTTGTCCAATGCAAAGGTTTTAGAATAAAACAGGACTTTGCATTGTTTGGTCGTAACCTTCTGTAAAAACAGCCACAGTTAATAGTAGTATTGTTCTTCACATAGCCAAAACAATAATATTTCATTCCTGAGAAAAATATTTTACTTTTGAGATGCATCAAGAAAGCATAAAATCTCCTTTTCTTTGAGAATTTGTTCAACATTCATCCCATAGCATTGCTCTCTGACTGATTGTCCATGTGTCCTTTAAGCCTGAAGTGCAGGGAGTTGTGGTTGAAACATACATCATCAGATTTTGTGACAAACTATCCACAGAGGATGACTTTGCTCTCTTCAGCAAACGGATAGATTACTTTGTTTTCTATCCATTGCTGAGCACATATTTTAAGCCATTCCTAATATTTTACACACTCATACAATGTACAATGTTTGGATGTTAAAACAGTTGATATAACTTTGCTCTGATACTTTTTATCAATTGTTGATAATAAACAGACAAATATATAGAATATGATCTTCAGTCAGTTAAGATCTGTGCAATGGAAGAGATTTAGTGACTAATATTCCCTGAAATAGATCAAGTTCACAAAATCTGATCCTCCACATTACATGGTTGTAATATAGACTTGCTAAAAACCTGAGAGGTTTCCGATGTGACATATGCAAAAATAAATAAATGAATAAAAAATCTTAGATGTTACAAATCTAGATCTATGGGTTAAGAATGATTCTAAATGCATCGGCTGTGGTCACTGATTTTTATTCATCATTTGCAGTATTTTGTCTGACTGAGTCCAGGATGAGGCAAAGCAGAGGACTAACTCCACAACAATATAGAGTATAATCTTGTTAGCCATATTAGTGCAGACTCTGATTAATGTTAGTATTTCAGACATTGACTGAATAAGACATAAAATAATTCAAATGTGTTTCATATTCTAGCGTTTCGATGGTCCTACAGGCAGCAAGAGCGAATCAGGAGCAGGGAAGACTGGATCAAAATAGCGGTGTTCAGCAAACTCTCCTTTTGAACTTACCTCCCTGCTCATCCAACATGACCAGAGTCCTGATGCCGGCATCTTTACTCTGACAGATGGGTAGACAGAGAAATGAAGAGGGGGTATCAAGGAAAAGAGATAAAGGGAAAAAAGAGGAATAAAAGTGAAAGATGAGTATAGGCAAACCAAGCAGAATGGAGCAGAAATATCAGGACAGCAAAAACTACTCACATTACAATTTGAAATCACATTTAAAAAGCTGATCCTGCAGAAACAGCTTGATTGAAAACATCGTGACATTGCACCTTTTCTAAAAATGGTGAGAACTATCTTATATTTCGACTAAAGTTGATTAAATTTTATGTTGAAATCTAGTTTCTTTTATTGATACTCATGATGTGTATTGTCACACAAATGTAAATAGCTTCCTGTGATTTTAGGGATGTTTGGTTGTTATTTTTTTCAATGTGAATATTTAATATTTTATTGTATTTTATTGTTTGTTTTATGACAAGTCTTTCCAAAACTCAGGTTTTATAAAAAATCGGAACTTGTTTATGTAAGACTTTTAATCATAGAAACAACAGAATGACAAAAAGATCAAATGTGGAGTTTCTCAAAGCTTTGTTCTTGGATCCTGGTATAATAATATCAATAAGCTTCACCAAAATCAGATAATAGTGATTAGAAAATTTAACAAACATATATTTTCGTGTCCTTTTTATTACCAGGTAATAGAGCGTGGGTTTACAATAGACACAGACTTACTGTCATTTTAAAACATTGCCTGATTAAAAGGTTTCCTTTAAAGCAGTTTTCTGTGTGCTTATTTTCAAAATTGTAGCTGATTGTAGGATAGTTTTACAATGTCTCTAGAAATTTTAAAAAAAAATGTTAATCAGGCTGTTGAAGCTCAAGCAAAATGGTGCTCCCAGATCTAGTTTCCTAGTCAACACTAGGAAACTAGATCACATCCCACTAGTCCTTAGATGACGGATCTGAGCCCCTTTTTGTCAAAAGATGAACCTTAAAAGGTCTGAATTGTTTTTCTGATTTGTTTGTTCTGATGCTTCAGTTTCAATTTTTCTGTTTTGATGTAATTCTTGTTTTTAATCTAACTGTCCTTATGCGTGTATCATTATTTTTCTGTAAAGCACTTTCATTTACAGGTTCGACTGTACTGAAACAATAAACTTACCCAGCCTTTGCCAAGTGTTTCCTTCAATTTTGAGCTAAGCTAAGATCACTTCCAAGTTTTGAACAGTGGTAGTCTGACAATTAAAGGACTTTTTTTAAACTTCACTTGTTTAAAATCTGCAACCAAAACCTTTGGTTAAAATAAAAGTAATAAAAGTATAAAGCCACTTGGACATTAAAAATAGGAAAAACATTGCACAAATGTATCCCTGTATTTTCTTGCACAGATTCCTGGGAAGAACTTCATCATCAAAAGGGAAATGTTTTATCTGTTTCATTCCCAGAGAGTCAAATACACCACTGTTGTAATAGAACATTCTACTATGACTTAGAAAGCTGGCACGATCTGAAATATAATAACACATGTACCCGCAACATGCCTGTGTTGTTGTTTCTCTCAGCAGGAGCTTCATTTTCTAATATCACACTTCAATGAGTGTACAATAACTATGCTAACCACTGTGCGCATGTGACTAAACAACAGTTTTGCACTCTTCGGGGTTCTGTTTCACAACAGATATTAAAGTCCAGAGGCCATTCTGTTCATGCATGAGTTAATTTTGATCAAAGTGTGCAGTGACCTTCTTAGAACAGTTATAGATGTCACACAGGCACAGACGTGTCTCGTATATTTATGTCACACAAACTGACTGAAACAAATGCCTGCGTTAGATTGGAATGAGTGAAATAAATACTGGTTGTGGTGACAAATTTTTACTTCGGGAAGACTGAAAATGTAATTTAAAAAAAAGAAATGGTTTGTTGAGTGCATTGTGATCAAATTAATGCCTTTGGGTGTTCAGCTCTGCTAAAATCTGCAGGTCAATAATTTTAGATGAGAGAGCTGCTTGTTTACCCAGAGGGAATCATGGGAAATCACAGACAGGTTGAAATTTCAAAACTACAGGACAGGATATCAGACTATGCCAGCTGGCATAATATGAGGTGACTTCACTCTTCCATGTACAACCAGAAAAACGCACACACATACTCACACTTATATGCAGTCAGGTTTTTCACACCTTACAATGAATCACCTGGTCTTGTTAAGCAGTCTTCCGAAAATAATCATCTAAAATTATGAACATGAAAGGTGCTTTTCATGACTATAATAGAAGTATATTTTTCCTTTGCTTCTCATAGCAATGCTTAATCTGAAGTAGATCTCCATACATATTTTTAAAAAATCAATAAATTGATCTATTTTTCTGATAACTGGGCACAAAACCAAAGTCCCTTTGTTCACATAAAGCGGATGCATTCATCTATTACTCACAGATTATTGTCTGTGTAATAGCCAATAATATTGCTTATTTTGATCTACTGCAATTCTTTCTGGGACACATACATCCTTAAATGAAAGTGGCTCCATAAAAGCTCCACAGCAGCCCTCAGCTATTTTCACATTAATAGCTGTCTAAGGTGTTCATCAGGCTCATCTCAGCCAGTTCATCCAGTCAGTTTAATGGGTGTCTGTGGAAGATTAGATCAATCCAAAGATGGCAGATACCTTTATAAAGATCCTTTGGGATTTATTGTGGTTTCTGTCGACTTTGAATTAAGATAGATTCTTGTACCGAACACTCCAAAACCAAAACATTGGTTAATGTATATATTTGTTTTTGGACTATGCAATTTAGAGATTCCAACCTGACATGTTCGTTTCTGGACCACACTAAGAAGCCAGACTTTGAACTCCCTGACTCGGATTCAAACCCAAGACTTTTTTTTCTGAAAGACAACGGTACTAACTATAGTACTAACAAATGTTGCGCCTCCAGCAATTCCTCAATAAACATCCTAGATACTAGGACTGTAAATGAGAAGAGATAAGATGATCTGTCTTGACTTAAGCTTGCCAAACAAAGTCCACAACTATTGTCTGGAGTCTTTTCTACTCACTAAGTCACTCTATGGGGAAATAATCTGTAATGCCATTGTGAGATTAAAGAAATTACATCACATCTATAACTCTAGTGGTCAGAGCTGTTTTGATCACAGAAGAGGTGTGACTCCTTATAAACAGGTGATTAATCTGAACCTTTCAAAACATAAAGTAACAATAAATATTGTTATTGTTAGAGTAATTTTTGGTCCCAATTCTATACATTTATTTTACGAACTGATTGATAGGTAGACCTATGCATCCTACTATATAAGCATGGTAAATTTGGGGTAGGTCTCTAACTCCTCAGCCTAATCCCATTGCAGATGGCTAGATGTTGATTCAAAAGGTTGTACCCAAAATGGTAAAGTGGCAAGGTGACCAGCACCTTTCTTGAAATGTCTTTATCCTCAAAACAAGACTCAAACTGTTCTGGCAAATAGCACCGGCCAGTTTGTGTTGATGTAATGCAATCAGGAAAATACAGCAAAACAAAGGAAGCACAGAGCATCCACTTAAATAATTAAATTCTCACCCAACTGGGGTCAAGAGCTTGATCAGAGGAGGAGATAGGATGTAATAATTATAGATAACTGTGTTGGTTATCTTCACAAAAGCCCAACAAATTAAAACACCTCGACTCTTTTGAACATAAAAATAACAAATATGTGGGCCCCAAACACCTGCTGCTGGCCCAGTAGTCGGCTGTTAGGCTCATCTTTGAAGTTCTGCATCCATCAAGCTAGGCAGAATTTATTTTGGAAAGTTTAACTATAAGTATTTTAGAGGCCTTAGATACTTTTTTGTATCTTTCTCTTCATCTTTGATACTCTTCATTTCATTTCCAGCCCGTTTGCTGTGTGCCTCGGTCTTGTTCTCTTTATTAATATCCATCCTACACCCGGTTCTCTATATTTTATCCTTTTTCTTTCTATTTTTTATTTATGGTCACTGTGGGCCTCCAGTAAAGATAGCAGTTTTCATAAACACTTTATGGTATTTTTTAAATTAAATAAAAAGCACAGCACATTTTGACACTTTTTAGGAAACACTTTTTTATTTTTATTTTTTCCAAACCAGACTTCTGACAGAACATGTCTATTAGATTAGCAAAAATGTCAAGAGAGATCCATTTGCTTAATACACTGATTAAAGTATATAAAACTGGAGAGTATATAGACAGACCTATGTATATAAACCTATGTTAATCATTGTATTTTATGTTAAAGTGTATTATATTATCTAACAGCTTAGAAAACATTCTGTAAACAGTCAGTCTCAACTTCTAAGACCTCAATACTATCAAAACAAGGACTTCAAAAACCTCCGGTTTCTCCTTACCACTCAGGAAGCCATCTTGGTTCAAAGGTTACAAAATCAACTTCCCAACACTTGTGGAGCTCACAAACAGGTTAATCTTCTCATGACAGAGAGAGTGCTGAGCTCTGAGCAGAAAACCCAGAGATGAATGCAATCCATTAACTTTATCTAACAAGTTAAACCTTAAAGTTTGAAGGATTGGAAAAGACTTAGCAAGCTGGTTGCTATTCCTTAGCAGGACTCCATGAAACCACAGCATAATATTTTTAAAACATATTTTATTTAGGAACAGTTTGGATTAAAACCAAACCTGGCCAGGCCTAAGCAAACAGATTTGAGATGAGAAACAGAACAAGTGTGTTTTCACTGCTCTGATCTCTTATTCAATTAGGATAAGCTTCACTGTAAGCCCTCTGCGCAGTGGTCACAGTGTACTGGCAAGTACTTAAGGGTATCCCAGAGTATCATGGATGTGGGAAAGCCATCAGCTGAATCACTTTGTGACAGATGTATAAAATACTGAATGCTGTAAACTCAAAATGTTCATCGCTGTTTATATCAACACTCATAACAGACCAATCTCAGGACATTTTAGAGATGATTGGAACAACTAATTGGCATTCTCTTGGCAGTCAGATATTCATCCAGTCAATGAAAAGTTTTATATGTGAGGAAGAAAACAGTTCAGGTCAGCAGCAGACCTTCCTCCATCCCCTGTTTTGTCTCATTAAAATATATCAGCTTATCCAGAGGCTGGAGTCAGATTATCTGAAGAAGCCTCAGAAACAAGAAGTCCAACATGTAAGACTGCATTATTATAGAAGGAAAATAGGAAGAGCTATTTAATCATAAGCTTTATCAGAAAGAACAATGATATAATTTACCAGGATGTGTTTGAAACTGTATATTGTATATACTCGTCTTGGGTTTCACCAAAAATACCACATCAATCTATCAAACTGTTAATTAAAAGCTTTATTAAGCCCATCAAACTGAGAGAGAGAATTGTTGATAAATGAAACTTTCTTCGCAATAATAAAATCCATTGGGATTTCTTTCTTTTGGTTCTGACATAAGCAAAGCCTTAATCCTAACACAAAACAAACCCTGACAACTAGAACTGCTTAGACTTTAACCTTCATGCTATTGCTAGTTTTGCCTTTTTTACTACATCATCATCTTCTTCTTAAAGCGAGATGAGCTGGATCGTGTAGTTTGTTTAAATTTTTGCCCTGCAAAGAAGTAATTAACCTCTTTATCTTATATTGCAAATATTCACGCATTTTTAGATGACACAAAACATCAGGTTCAATGTGAAATTTGTAAAATTATTGTGTAGTTGCAGGTTACAAATAAAAATTTGATGTTGAAAGAATGCTTTGAATATACGACCTTGCTACACTTGCAAAAGTTAGAAATGAAAATCTCCCAACTGATCATTATGTGGTTTTGTAAATGCTAACAAAAGGCATGTGATTGAATGATTAGACTCACCTCCTCGACCAGAGCCAGCATACGCCGAGTGCTCTCCAGGGACTGTAAATAGAGGAAACAAATCAGCTGAGACAGCGCAAAAAGCAGCTACAGTGCACGATCTGCAATACATATCACAGGACATCTCAATCACTTTCTGTAGAAAACAAATTCTTCAGGAGTCATTGGAAATAAGCTGGAGAACAGAAAACAAATTATGTGGACAGATATCCTGTAATGTAATTAACACAGGTTATTTCTTGTCCTTATACTCTTTAATTGTGAGATTTCTACTTTTTGTTTACTAATCCTTAAAAACCTTCTCCAAAGTCATTCATTTCTTAAAGGGATTCCTAAGCCCTGCTCCCTCTTTCCGTTCAAAATATCTCTTGTCTAATTTTTCTTCTTCTGCCTCTCTAACTTTTTAAACTCCATCCATGGCCGCCTTTTGGCTCTGCATTATCTCCTCATGAATTTTTAATGAGACCATTTGAGCCATCCTATTATTCTGATGCACTGAATTATCTGTTCTTCCTGAGCTCCATTCAACTCATTAAAGAGGCCAAAGTTCTTCCTAATCCCAACTACAACAATTTACAGTAGAGAAGAAAAGAGACTTTCAGAACCAACTGCTGAATCAAGAAACTGTTGAATTATTAGAGGTACTATGTCTGAAAGTCTGGGAGCTTTGGCAGTACATTTGTGTGTCCTTACAAGAACAGGTCATCTTGAAATGTCAAATTATAATTGGCATGTCACAAAGCAATGCTCTTTTCAGTGCAGACCATATTCAGCCTCACATTCTGTGTCCTGTCTGTCCTCTGTGCTACTCTTCCATGCTGTTGCATTGTTGATTCAGATTTGTTTTCTGTAGTTGTCAGAAACTACAACATGTTGTTAGGTATATTATTCTAATATTATAAAAATACAATTGTCTGTCCTTAAATAACTTGACTTATGTGTTTTGACAATGTACCTCATCAGCGATCTGGTCTGCACGTGTCTGCAGGTCGGCCAACTCATTGCGCATGTCCGCTTCATCTGCCATGACGACTGTTGAACTTCACTTCAATTAAAAGACAATGGAGAGAGAGAGAAAGAAAAGGAGAAATGTTACTATTGTCTTGATCACTGCTAAGCAGGAGGGGTAGACATTTTGCTTTGTATCGCTCTGCTTTCATTCAGATTATCATTATTTATGTTTCTTTAAAGGGCTTTGAAATACTATTGCCTTGTTTTGTTAGTAGTTGATTTCTTAGGTTTATGTTAGCTTTGCATATTTATAGAATGAGATTTTAGGTCTTCATTTAGCTCCATCCATCTTTCACTGAACTTTGAACATCTTATCTGTCGCTATTGAACAAAAGCATCCCCATAGCATGATACTTCTACCACCATGTTACACCTAGGGGACAGTCAATGAATGGTAATGTCACAACATTTACACTGTGAAGCTGAATTATAATTGCTCAGACTCAGAGATGGTTTGTAGCAGTCATAGATATTTGTTAAGGATTCAAACATGTGACCTGAACTGCACAGACAGCTTATTTTGTCTTTCTTTCATCAATGGATTTCTTTTTGCCATTCTTTGTGGAGAGCACAACTAATATTTGTCCTGTCGACAGATGCTCCCACTGTGTTCAGTAGGTGTCCATGTAGGTTTATAATTGGACACACACTTAACAATGAATTACTGTTTAGGTATTGAACAAAGCAGGAGTCAATCTAAAACTTGTGTCATTGGCTTGAATTATGAAGGAACAATTAAAATCTGCTCCACTTATTCTACAGAGAAATTCTAATTAAGCATGTTCATCCACCAGTGCAGACAAATACAAGTAAGCCTGAATGACAAGCACGTTCAAACTCAACTTACAAAGACTGATGGCAGTCTAAAAAATAAAAGCACCAAAGTGGATGTCAAAGTCAAGATGCAAATTATATATATATATATATATATATATATATATATATATATATATATATATATATATATATAGTTTAGGAAATAAAGAGGTGAGGAAGATGAACACCTAAAGGAAACAACTCCCAATCTTTAAACTTTCAGATACACACAACTTGTAGCAATTTGACTTTCCAAAGTGTCCCTCAGGCAAACATTTAAGTCACCAAATTAAGTTTTGAACCTTGAAGTGAAATGTTGACAATATAAGTATTTCACTCTGTAACACTCTTCCAGACATCAGAGCTCAGCACCCAGCAACACGCAGCAAACTTGTGCTACATACAGAAGAAACAATATACTTAAATAAAGTGTGCAAAAGGGTCCATAGCTGTCTTTTCTTGATTAAGTTCAGTAAAGTTTACCAAAATTATTTTTAGCCCTTTTTTTTTCCAAATTCAGAAGTCTACATATATCCTCATTTTTAAGTAGAATGTTTTTTTTTAAACTATGTGACTTCTGTTCAAATATTTTGGGTTTCCGTCCAAGAACTTTTCATAATAGTTATCTGAAGTTTTAGACCATTCTGCCAGATAGACCTGATGTAACTGAGTGGGGTTAATTGGCTGCTTTGCTTGTAAATTTTTAATGGGACTGAAATCAGAACTTTGCGATTTCTACTGTCAAGCACTGACTTTGTTGTAATTTATTTGACTATAAGCCTGGGGTCTTGTCCATTCGGAAGAGTCATTCATTTCCATATAATATTCTTTTTTCATGATGCAATCTATTTTGTGAAGTGCACCAGTCCCTCCTGTAGCAAAACACAACCATAAATGACACTGCCGCCCAAATGCTTTGAGCTGGGATGATTTTCACAGTTTTACAATCTTCTTCTTCTTCTTTTCCCCCCTGAAATGTAACAGTGGTCTTTAGACTCAAACACTTTCAATTTAAGATTCAGCAGATGACAAGATGTGTGTCCAAAAATTAAGCTCTTTGTCTCTAGTTGCATTTGTAAACTTTTCTCTGGCCTTTTATTTTCCATTGAGAGTAATGACTCCTTCACTGAGTGATCTTTTAGCCAAAGTTGGTACAGGACTCACAGGAAATGACTCTCCAATCATTACCAGTTTAGTTTAGTCCAAAGAGATAAATGTGGGACCACTCTTATTTTTCCGATAATATTCTACCATTAATCAAATAGAGATAAATTTGGTAATCGTAACTGACCAAATGCAGGAAACATTTAGCCATATTTAATATCAGACAAGGCAGGGAAAAAATGAACTGAGTATAAATATGCAGTTTTAACTGTATGTCGGGGCATTGAATACAGACTGAAAAGTATCAAAAGGAACAAGAAAAAAATGTCAAAAGAATTGACTACTAAACAGAGACATGAGTCCATTTTTACTGGAGTCATGTGCATAACCATGCACAGATTCATTGGTGGTGCACTCCATGAAAAATGGATGTGCTTGTAGTTTGAAGGAGGGCCATGGAGTTCAAAATGGAGGCAACAAAGGCTGAGGGGAGAAAAAAGAAACCAACTCTATTCTGATTCTTCCTTTTCTTACAGTCTGCCTCACACTCTGCATCTGTCTCACTCAATAATTAAGACTTCAACAAGGCAAATAATGTGATCTGCTCCAACCAGAGCTCATTTGGGAGTCTAATGTATTTTAGTTTCAATAGCTGAACTCATATTAGAGAATTTCTGTTCATGTGTCACTTGATTTAAATTTAACCACCCAGCAGCTTGCAGCTCGGGACTCATTAAAGCTTTATGTGATCTAATCTACTTCATGATAGAGTGTATAAAAGGGACTAAGAGTCGACTGCTTTCCAGAGACTGTCAGGGAATGTGTTGAGGTATTGTATTTTTTAGCCAGACTTGGCAAAATTTAAAAAGGGAACCATTTTGTAATGCAAAATGTTATTGGCATAAGATTATGCAAACCAATTTTAGGGAGACAAACAGAAAAAGCACCTTGTCAACTATGATAGCTTGCAGATTTTTGAGACCTGGGCGTTAGTTTCCGGTTCATCGCCCGAGTTTATCAGTCAGTCAGTAGATCTCTGAGGTGAGCAGACAAGGTCAGTTAGAGTCACAGCTGGATGTTTGATAAACTATCTCCTTATTCTGTCTCACCGTCTGTCCTTATTACTCTTTCCTCCTTCCCCGCGGGGTCGTCACACCAGTTAATAATTGAAGATGTGATGGGGAAAAAAGATGGAGAGGGGAGTTGGAAAAAAAAAAAAACACCTAAAGTGCTCCTCTCCTACATTCATGTTCCATCTCTTCGTATATAGATATATGTCAGTTTTTGTCTGCAAAGGCTGGCAAGAAAAACACTTAAATATTTATGTTGGCATTTTACCTTCTAGTTATTCGACTGCTTATGTAATTCTAACAATGAGTTCATATGTTAGCAGCACTGAAGGCAACCACAACTGAGCAAATTGATGCACTATTTTAATATCTGAGGCTCTTTTGTGTGTCTTGGTGAGGGAAAAACTGGACCAAATGGATTTATAACACAAGGAACCAGGTGAGTAATAAGGAGCAGGATTTAAAGGTGGTTGGTTAACAGTTAATCTGACAAACTGTTGCCTTTTTGGCAGGATCAGATGCTTTTCATTACACCACAAATGGACTTGCAATTATGAGACAAAGAGCATCACTGTTGTACATGTGTCTAATTATAGTGATTTAATAGATCGTTTTATATTCCATACCAAACACCAGCAGAGCCGCAGACAAGCTTAAAGTGCTGGATGACATTATTGGAAAGTAATTCATAAGACAACTACATTTTCAAAAGTAAAATAAAGTACAAGCAATAAAATTTGCAACAACAAACGTGAAGTGCTTAGTAATCCAACTCATGCAAATTTCTGTCTGTTTCTATATAATATAATTGCAAAATGTTTTCTTATTGTGAATATGTTGTATTTATAAATGGGAATTTAACAAGTTTAAGAAATTACAAGTAGAAGAACTGGCCAATATACTAATATTAATGTACTTAAGGGAATATTGCACATTCCTCCTACTACAATTTTAAATCGTTATTATAACTAAGTAATGATTAATTTAATGTGCTCAAACAAAAGAAGTTTAATTTTTCAGATGCCGTAAATCCAGCCTTTGTATTTTCACCATTGTCTGAAGTTTTGACTTGAATTCAAGAACTTTTAGAAATTCTACGTTTTATTTATGCTACTTCTGCAAATAAGGTGTTTGCTTTTAATGTAAATAATAATAAGACCATGATTAATTTAATTCTGCATATTCTGCTTCTTATGTTTGTCTAATTCCTGGATGTTTCCAAAGGGTAAGGTTGTCTTTTAAGTTCTTGTGTTGCCCTGCTTTTAAAGGTCTTAGAACATATCAACGTATGTATCTATACATATATTTTAACTTTGATATTTCTGTTAATATATGATCGCTTGCATACAATGTATGCAATGGAAATAAATAAAAAAATATTGTGCTCATATGAATGCCAGAGAAGCTATGACAAACATTGAGCAATATCATTTTGCAATTATATAATAATGAAACTCTTCATTACCACATTATGGGTAATGATGCTGTGATGGTAATGGAATTAGCTCATTGTAACATTAGTTTCCTTTGCATTGTTACACTTGTGGCAGAGAAACCGCATTAGGCAGAATATTACAGTGACAAGTCCAAACATTTATCAGAGGAAGGTAACTAAGTGGTAGTAAACAATTGCAAAAATGCAACTTTGATGATTAACTGGTAGTTTTGCTGACTCATATCATTGTATTCTCGCAAAACAAGTCAAATCTGGTGAAACATGCATTAATGTTTCAGGTCCAGTTTAGTCTAAACCAAGTTGTTAGTCATCTCTTTTTACCATGCTCTCTCAGATACTCAATCTCCTGATGCTCCTCACTGTGTGCATCCTCCTACTGATCTGCTGTTATTGATCCAACGCTGATTGATTTTCTCTTAGCTGTTACACTGCTTCCTGTCAACTCACACACCCTCAGAACAGTTTCTTCTTGTTATTTCCAGTCAGATTTCAGTGTTTATTCTCAGTTAGAAGATTCTTCGCAGTTTATTAAAACTAAAAGAAAGATATTTCTTCCCTTGTACAAGTTTGCACAAATTTGCATTATTAATGTTTAGTTGAGTAAAATCCTCCTTTAGTCCTGAAACAGCTCATTCATAATGATTCGCTTTAATACTAATACTTTGGGGCAATCCTAATTAGTAGCAGGTTTTTTTATTGTTGTAGTCACAATATGTTTATTTTGACATGTCAAAAATGTGAAGAGAATCCAAAACAATAAACAAAGTAAAAAAATAATACATTATCAACATACATTTATTTAAAACGCTATCCTAAGATCTTTAAAAATACAGCACAAAAAGTATTAAATGACTATTCAGCACAGAATAAAGAGCTACAAACAAAATACCAATTCAGTGGAGAGATAATGTTTTAACTCCTGACAAAATTGGTAAGACGATAGATTAGAGAATGGCACCAAAACTATAAGGTTTTAATATTTTCAAGTATTTCTCATTAAGCTTATTCAAATTTCAATTTCAGATTCATATCCACGTCTCAGTGTTATTTTCTTTTCCCATTCCTTTGGCATAATCTTTGAATCTTAAAGTCCCTTCCTCTTTAACATGCTACACACACTTCACATCCAAACATGCATCTGCAGTAAAAGCTGACATACAGCAGGGTCCGAGTGTCCCCATCCCCCATCTGGGCCCTGCTAGCCATCACTTGTCTTGAATGACAGCTGCTGGAAGGACTGTACTGCCAGGCTCATCCCATGGAGAGATTAAAGTCAGCAGGGAAAGAGGATTTAGTCTCCACTGTTTTCTCTTCTCTCTCTCTCTCTTTCTCGCTCCTGACTATATCTCCTGCCTTCTTGTCTCTTCTTTATCTGCTTTCCATGCTGCTTCTGTCTATAAATAAATCGCCTGCGTTACTGTATATTATGAAAGACTTGAGTTGAAATGTTTTCGATTAACTTACATAAAAGTCTGTTTCTTCATCACTATTTGACAAATATGCACAGAAGTGACTCCACTTGTGGCTGAACGCAGCTGGTGTTGGTTTGTTCTTGGAAACTGGGCCAGATATGGAGCAGGGATGAGCAACAAACCCAAGCATAACAGCAGATAGAGTCAAAGAGACACTAGAGACACTAAAAGGGCAACAATGAATTATTGATTGAAATATTAATAGCATTAATCCTAAAAGCTGTAGAATTGAAAATTTTAAACTGATTTGGCAACAGTCTTCAGAACAAAAATATAACCTCTCAGTAAAATAACAATTGATAGAGGAGAGAAGCGAGCCAAGGAGACAAAACAACAATTCAGATTAAAGTCTCATCTACATTTCCAAATTTAGCCTGCTGTTTTGTTGTCTCTACTTGTGAATTTGGGTAAAAATAGTTCATTTTCACATGCATTGTTATTTACACTTGTCTTTATTAGTCAGTCTGACTCTGCCAGGCAACTACTTTATTACTACCAGCTTGTTATGCACAAAATCTTTAAGAAGACTCTTAAAAGCAAAGCAGGGATTGGATTGATTGAGTCTGCCAACCTGGTTGACCAGAAACCAGGTTGGTCAACCAGGTCTGCTTTGTAAACAAACAAAGCAAACTGAATCTCAGTCACGGAAACCGGGTCACCTATTTAGGTGTGTTGAATGACACAATGAAATGGCCTTACAGTCCTAATATGTGATAACACCTCAACTATGGTCTAAATTCAAGGTTTAATTTATTTTAAACTTCATTTTATTGCCTATAAGCAAGGGGCAGTAAAAATGGACTTTTTTACTGAAATGCATCACTGTCTGAAACCACAGATTGTTCCAAGTCTTTTCCATAAAGCAATTAGGGTTACTACAGCAAGTTGACATAATGAAATGCATAAATTGTAGTAATTTTTGTAAGTAAATAGTGTTATCTGATGCATGCTTTTTTATTATTAATTTACCTTTTTTAAATTTCTGAAACTTAAGAAAAATTTAAAAATAAAAAAATACTGATTTTTTAACTTGTGAAGAACAGATGTAACAGTTGCTTGAAAAGTTCACAATTTAAATTTAGCTCCTAGACATGAAACAGCCTCTTTGAAGAAAAAAAAATATTTTAAAACGGTTTCATTTCTAGACTAAGCAATGAGAAAATGTAGTGTGAACTTGAATTATCTGACTGAGGTTGAAAAGCTTAAATTCAAGAAATTGGTTGATCATATCTTTTTGTATAAGGTTTATGAGCAAAAGCCCCTGGGAAAAATAAGGATAATGGAAAAAAAACATACACAAGCACAAGATATCTATGAAGAGTCAGTGTTTGGATGAAAACAATCAGGCCCTTGTTAACTAGGGTCATGTGAGCTCTATCTCAAACATGAACTGTTCAGAGTGTTTCCACACATCAACATAACTAGAAGAAAAATGCTAACTGTTTATTCTTTTCTTTGTAAACCCTCTGAAAAATCATTTTCAAGCTGTACTTATCTGCATTGATCTACAGAGTAGCTGCAACTACAGCTGACACTACCTGCAGCTCGGCAGGGTTGCAGGACTGAAAGGAAGAAAGGAGCCAGGTTAATTATCCCTAGCTAAAGCAGAATGTAATTCTGTCATGATAAACTGACTTGACTCTGCAATGAAAAGGCTGCTATCAATCAGGAAGCGTGTTCATCTCAGATAAACAGTGTTTGTGAAGGAAATAGGACATCAAGACAGTGTAGCTGCTCTGAATCTCACAGTCACTGAAACCAGGTCAGGTTTTCAGTTGTTTGGCTGCATGTTTCTCATGGGTTTACAGAGGAGCTAACCTAAATCTGGTGATTTTAGGGACGCTGCTGCATGTTTGTCTGTTTCTACAGATCTTTTCCAGGTGCAGAAGGAAATGAGTCGGAAAGCACAGCGTGAGTTGAAATTAGTATTGCTTTTTCTGGTATTGCTTTCTTAGTCTAAGTGCATGTACATTTCTTTCCAGCACAATTGCATGGTACAGAGTGCACTAATGCAACTGGCTTTCTGAAAAGGGAAACATTCAACTTTGCTGTGACATTGTGAAAGAGAAATAAAAGAAGTGAATAAGACATAAATATAGTACTTAAGCTTTGAGAAGCAATTGTATTATTTATTTGAACAATTTTTGGCTTGCTCTACACAGCAGGCCAATTACCTCATAATTTATGCAAAAGAAAATGTACAGTAACAAATTAAAACTGACAACCTGTGAATCTAAAATTGAATAGACAGCTTTTCCTAACTTCTCCTCTGTGTTCCCTTAAGTGAAAGTCACATTGTCCACAGACTCACCATGTCAGGCTATTAATAACAAGGGTTCTGTGAAGGGTAATGCTTCTGCACAAAGACACTGGGTGGGACCAACAACTTAACACAACAGAGGAGTCTTTTGGTTTATTATTCTTTGGGTAAAACTGTGCCCACATTAACAATAATTTGTTTATTCCAAATTGTTCTGATGGTGTATGCAAGATGGTTTGTACTGAATTATTAAAGAAATATGCTGATATAATGATTATGCAATCTAAAAATAAAAATGTGACATTCATGATATAAACATGACATGGAAACATTTGATTAGTTTTATCACAAACCATGCTTGAAATTTCTTTTACATTGTCTCCTATCTAAATGAAAAGCTCCTCTTTACTTTTAAGCACCACTTTAGGTTGCTCCTGATAAACAGCAAACAACCGTATGGTTATAATGCAAATAAATGTGAAAAAGTTCAAGGGGTGTGAATAATTTTCATCAGATAAACCAACATCAACATTTTACAGTTTCACCATTTTCCAGATTTCCATGTTAGATAAGCAGAAGTAAATCACTTTGAGTACAAAAAAGTCTTAAATACCTTTGTGAAAAACAACTAGTGATGACCCAATCTCTTCGAGAAAATTTCAACCACATATATCTAATATTTCTGTATGAAATACTCATTTTACAACAACTTTGATCTTTTTTTTTTTTTTTTTTTTTTTTTTAAGAAAAGAAAAAAAACAAACAAAAAAAACACACATATTGTTCCTTTTACCAACAAGATATATTTTCAAAATTGTCATTGGTAGGTTACACAATCAATCCTACTTCAAACTGATTACATTGTCCAAACCAAATAAACACACACACACGCACGCACGCACGCACACACACACACACACACACACACACACACACACACAGATTAAACTGATCCAGTTCAGAGAATATAACTCAATAACAGTCTCTATTCACATACACACTTCACATACTTCACTTACTCTTTGTTACAACACCAACATGTTCAAAACTATAACAATATATTTTTTTTTATCCAAGCATCAGAGAGGTTAGAGAGGCTAACATGTCTCATATACACATGTAAAATCCTTAAAGATACACACATCCCACGATTTCTTGCACAGTTGTTGCTACACTGTCAAGTTGGGTTCACACAGAGGGGATGTAGCGTTCATAACATTTTTTTCTATGGTTAAATAGTTATTATATGTTGCAGTTTTGTAATTATAACAACCAAACCCCCAGAGCAAACACACTGTTGACCTATACTCTGTAAATATACCAAGATCTGACCCGGGCAGAGAACAAGAGGAGAGCCTGAGGGCTAAACTATTCAGACCATTCACCCACCACTTTCTGCCTCACTGATGATATATTATGCAGCTCCAGTCGTATAGACAGAAAAGCTTGTATCAGCTTCTTTTACTCACATTACAGGCAGATTTATTGAAACAGCAAAATGGTCAGAAAAAATGTAAATTTGTAAGAATGCAATGAATAGGACATTCTTGAGTTCATTAAATAGTCTATGATTAATCTTTACTCTCTGGAATATTAGAAGTTCTAGCAGCGAGGCAACTTTTACACATTTCCTTCAAAACACAGTCAACCAAAGTATCAATTTCTAAACTTTTTTGTCTCATAGTTCATGTATTTTAATAAAGTTCTATAGGGTTTATTTTTTCAGCTCCAATTTACAGTAAATGTTATCTTAATGGACATTACAAGACCCTTTGAAAGACCAAACAATTCACGTCCAGAAATATATATATCCAAATCAGTCCAAAACAATCCCGTCGTACAGACAAACATTTTATTGGATTCATTTCACTTCCATCCTAGTTTAAAATCCTTTTCATGAGATGCTAGAGGAAAATCCTGGAGCGATTGCAGTATATAATACATTATTCCACCTCCTTCACCTACTGCTGCACACTGCCTGTCAGCTGAGTAGTTAGAGGCTTGTACACTTTTCCATTGCTTACAAGAAAAACAATTTTTTTAGGACAACACTGTTTTGAAATGACAGTTATTACACTACATGCTTCTTGTAGACATATACAAACATGATTGCATTTTCCAGTTACTGTGCAGACCAAAAAGCTCATACTAATATTTCTAAAAATTGTAGAAATTTTGCTTAAGTATTTATTTTTTCAACTATTTTAATATGCAGTGTTTAATTTTAATACTGCTCTGTATCAAAATCAAACTTCCTGATTTCCACTCGGGACGAGCACAACGTTTGAGTGTGAGAGGAACAAGGCGATTTCCTGCCAACAGCAGCACCTGCTGTGACAATATGGCCTCACTGAATTAGAGCGTTCCCTATGGAGAGGCAGGAGGGACACACAGAGAGAAATCTGCTGTGGAAAATTACAGATGAGATATGGAGTAACTTACATTAGTTAAAATAAAAAAATAAAAAAACTTCTCAAGATTTTTTTTAGACATGCCAAAACAGGAGTGCACAGGTTTTTTTCTTAAACTTGAAAAAAATTTAACAAAACATTCTATTTTTCAAGTTTTCGAAAAACAACTCAGCAACAAAGACATTCAAGCTCTTCCACTGAATGAAAACTCCCAAAATGCCAGGTTTGAGTTTTAACACTGTTACAGACCCTAAAACCAAAACCAGACAGCAGTTTCCCAGCAGTCGGCGATGTTTTGTCTCATTTGAGCAGATTGTATTTCCGGCATTTATTCGTTATATAATCCAAAAGAGAGACAGGCAGAAAGCCACTGCAGACAGGACATAGTTAAGACAAGCAGATTAAAGAAACTGGCAGAAAATAAAGTTCTGAAGAGACAAGTGATCACACAGATGAAAACATTAACTTTTGGCACTTTTTAATTGATTTTCAAAAGGCTAATCATATCTTTTGACAAAAACAAGTATTTATAGCTGCCACTGAGAGCCTCTGTCTTTAATTTCATGATTGGTCAATTGGTCTGTCAGCATGCTACCTATAAAGCAGAAAGACAGAACTGTGTGCAGGCAGGCAAACATGACTGTGTGAAGCACAGGAGATTCAAAGCAATCATTCAAGGCCTGCAGGGATAATCACGGCAAAGTCCCACTGTCCCATTCACAGAGGATAAAACCCACTGGATTAATCTGTTGTCACACAGAATACACACACAAGCATGAAAATACTTGCATAACCCATAAACTACTCTTTCTCTTAGTCTCTTCACTTTCTATCAAACATTTTTCCCTTTTCCAAACCATCTCTTGGTCACTTTAGCTCAATCACAACCATACCTACATCTCTCTTCAAGATGACACCTGTCAACAATTATGCATATCTGCATGCACCGTCTTTTCAAAGGGAGAGGAAGAGCAATAAAAAAGTGACTCCTCTTGGTGCCAATTAAATGTTTCAGATGACAAAACAAATTTCAGTAAAGTTTTGGTTGTGTTTTACTCTTTTTACACATTTATGTTTAGCCTTTGTTCAATGTTTGCTGTTTTCCAAATCGGTTATAAATTAAGTTTGGCTAAAAATGAGAAGTTTCTTTTGTATGGGTGGAAGAAGGCATCCAAATCAACCTGACCGTACATGAAAAGCTAATTAATTTCTGCTAAAACTTGCATAGTGGAAAAATTGTCATCTGGTTTTTACAATAATTGGCAAAAGAGTCTTAAAGCACTGAAGAGGAATTTGAGACACTAATTTTTGCAGAAACAGTGCAGGGCTTTCCCGTGTTAAACATTTAGAACAGAATTTTGACAAGGCCACTCCAAAACATTAAAGTTATTTTATTACAAAATTCATGATTTCATCAATTATGACAAGTTATCGGGTCAGAAGATGACAAAAAAAGCCCCAAATGTCTGCATGTCTGTGTTTGTGTGTGTACCACCATGTTTGACTGTTAATACAATGTTCTTTTACTCAGATTTGTATGGTGGATGTAATGGGAGGAAAGTTGGTTAGGATCACTTCTTCCCAGTTTATGAAATTATAATGTAATTACTGCTTTTTGTATTTGTTAAGTTAATCCTTTTCTGATATTAATATTTCTTTGATAGTCTGAAGCAACTGACTTTGATTAAAAAAAAGCTTAAATTGTAAAAATCAGAATACTTTTTTACACTATTTATTGGAAAACATTCAATATGCACAAAAATCAGGACAACTGTATGCATTAAATGCATTGATTCTGTCATGATAAACATATCTTTGTCTAAAACAGGCTAATAAATGCTTCCCAAATGGGAATTATTTGCCTATTCTTCTTGCCCTGAAGTCAATAACCTTGCCTTCAAGGTAACACCGGAGCATTTCTACAGCAAGAAGCAAGGAATCAGGTTACTTTGGCTTTGCCGCTTCATCCTGATCAATAAGAGGAGATCATGTCACAATTTCAGGGAACTTAGAAATTCCAGGCTGATGGAGCATTAGAGTTGGAGTACATTTTGTGTCTGTTTGAAGGGGAGGATTTGTAATTCAGAGAAAAAGCTCTGAACACAGCTGCCACTTCAGCTCACAGAGGACAAGAGGTGTGAAATGAAAGAAAATGGAAGAACATGCAGGGCTTTTCACCAGAGGGCATTGTGTGGATCCCTCATGTTCAACAAATGTATGAATTTTACTCCCTGTCACATGAATCACTCAAATATTGTGAGAAGCATTTTCACAGTGTTGCCTGTTGACGTTTAGGATCGACTGAGAAGCATTGCAATAATGTCCAAGCAACCAAACGCACAGATATGTCAACACAGAGTTGAAAAAAACAAAACAAAAAGAAACAAAGGTCAGTGTATAACACTGTGTCATAACATTTAAATATGATTAAGAAAGTCTCAAATTATAAAACAAAAGTGTGGCGAATGATTGGCAAATGTATTCTCACAAAAAATGGGCCATCCATTGCAACTATTGCATCCTGCTGGAAAAATGTGAGCTTTAAGTGTTCGAACCTCACAGGTGAGCAACATGAAAATGTGATCAATCCACTGAGGTGACAGGAGAACGTGTCCTTATGTGCATAATGCTTATTTTTAACAGATGTAGCAGTACTGGACTGGAGCCTGGTGGTAACTTCTCACCTTTTTCTGGTGGAGTGACGGAGGAGGAAGAGGAGGAAGAGGAGGAGGTGGTGGTAAAGGGGTTCTTATGTGTGATGACAGCAGGTACAGTTTTCCCACCAGGAAGCCGATTTTATGTGCAGCCTGGTTTCTTCTTCATCACAACATTTCAAATTGAAAGAATAAGATGAATAGTTACAGCTTCTCCTTAAAACGTTGGGAATGTTTTCAGCAATCTAACTGAGGTGCACAGAGCAGGTCAAATTGCATGTGTCACCTACAATGACTGTTTTCCTCTAGCTCTCTTCAAAATGTTCTTGCTGGACCTTTTAAAACCAGTCTTACTAAATCTCCAAAATATGAACGACTTTGTAAGTTATGTTGTTTTGCTAACTCAAGAGTACACGGTTAATCATAACATTAAATTTGGATGACTTATTTAAACCCTGGATAATTCCATATTTCCAACTTTCTGTGCAAAAATAACTCCAGCTATGAGATTGTATTTTATCTGAAATGAGGATTTGATTACATTTTTTGTCTTTCTCTAGTCTATTAATAGAATCCATGTTCCCTCTGGTGTAACATGATTTAGCTCACGTTTCCTAAAGTCCTCCTCCTCTGGAGGCTCAGTCTCACTGGGCCAGAGGAGGACTGATCACCCTGTCTTATTTGACTACAATTACTTATTTTGATTACAATTAATACTTTCATTAACTTCAAATGGTTTACTACACTCTCTGGGCCATTTGGTAACTTCCTTTAGCAAATATCTTTCTTTGTGTCTAACATGCTTTCTCTGTTTAACATGGAGAATCATCAAGATATTCAATGAACTGAGACAGAACCGACAGCTGCCAGTCTCTGGGTATCTCTCCAGCCAAGAGAGGCAAGAAGGTGACAAATTCCCAGAGCAAAAATTCAAATTTGTTCTGAGAAATTCAACAGCCTCTTATGATCCAAAACAAGTCAGTTCTTTGGTGGTTCTACCCCTGGTGGTTCTAGTATTGACAGCTGGTGAATCAATGTTGGTTTCATTCTCCCCCTTTTGTTCTATAGAACTCATTATAGAAAACTAGTAAGCACAATTCCTTTCTGTAAACTCCTGTACTGCAAAAACACAAAATCTTACCACATATTTTTGGTCAATTTTCTAGTGCAAATATCTAAGTACTGTACACTTGAAATAAGACAAAATAAAGTAATGCTTGAGCAAGACATAAGAGCTTGTTATAAATCAATAATTTCTTAATATAGATGACACAATACTAGGTCCACCGGCAGATTATTTCACTTAAACATGGGGAAAATGTCATGTCATAAGTGAAAATCTTCCAGTTTTTTAAAATCAATATTAAGGAATCATTTTCTTAAAACAAGCTCCTATGTCTTGCTGAAAAGTTGTTGCAAGTCAGTTTTGTCTTGTTTCTAGTGATATTTGAACTTGAACAAAAATACTTACGATTTTGTATTTTGCACTGTAAACTTTGAGAAAATCTTAAGACTTTACTTTCATTTTTATTTTTAGCATTTAATTCTCCAGCTATCAACTTCAACTTTGGCCTGTAATGAGTGTGTGAATAAACATGCTATGTGCTAGCATGTTTATTCTGTAAACATCCTAGCATGTTTACAGAACATTCTGTACATTATTCTGTAATTGAAGTCTCATCATTTTTCAGCCAACGCTACATACATCTTGTCAAATATATAAAAAATAATCTTTGTTTCTTTTATGTGGTGTAGATTAATCAATGGATTAGTAAAGCAAAAATCTTTCAGACTGTTTTTTTTTCTTTATCTATTATGAAACTGATTTGTTTTGGTATGATAATGTAGCTGAGCATTGTTGATCAATGTTACAGTTCTGTTGGTTGAAAGTCAGACTCCTTCTTTACTCTGTGTGTGGGTGTTCATTTCCTGTCCTAATTGAAATATCTACTTGTTTACTCCTGGTTACAAACATCACCAGGCTGCCAAACGAAGGCAGAATATGCAGCTGACCTGCTTAACACTCAGCCTGAGCCCTACATCCTCAGTCCAGACGCAGAACAGGAAACAAGGATGGCCAGGGTGCTTTTTTAGTAGTAAAAATTTCAAATTTTTCTAAACAACTATTGGGAGCATTTATCTGAGTGAGGCTGAGCATAA
Source organism: Alfaro cultratus (assembly GCA_903066825.1). Taxonomy (NCBI): domain Eukaryota; kingdom Metazoa; phylum Chordata; class Actinopteri; order Cyprinodontiformes; family Poeciliidae; genus Alfaro; species Alfaro cultratus. The sequence goes on along the minus strand of CAEFZX010022146.1, from coordinate 15,215 downwards.
CTCTGTGCTTGTGTAACTTCACAGCTTTAGAGATGATAACTTTCTTTCTGATGAAGACATGCATCAGAAAGAAACAGGAACAAACCAGGGATATCTGTGATGTTCTTGCTTACAGCTGAAGATTATTTGAAGCTCCAGTGAACCCATGTTCAAAGAAAGTTGTTGTCCATGATAAGTTAGGGACATTTTCAAAGCTGTAAATCATGTTGCTTAATTCACTGCTTCTTTTGCTTCTTCTAATTTTTTAACCTTCATCAAAGCTTAATAGAAGAAGAAATGTTCTGCTTTAATGGGTTTTTTCTCGCTAAATCAAAATGTATTATTTTAATTCAGAAGTTATCTGATTAGCTGTTTCCACCCTGGATGAGGCTCAGGAGAAACTCCTGCCCCTAAATCCATATTTTTTTACACCATAAAACTTCTCTTGGAGAAGTCTAACATACTGTATTTTTTCTGTCAGCCACTGAAGGTTTATTACTGTAAAAAGAAAGTCTTTAATTTCTATTGTTCAAAACATGCTTGCTCAGGAACTTAAATCTGTCTCAGAATGGATTGGAATTGAACCAATATCTAATTATCATCAAAAGAAAAAAGTTGCTTTAAAAATAAAGTGACATTGACACACATCACACTTTTCACCACAACACAGGAAAAGAATAGTGTCAACTGTTTATAATATACTCTCAGTAAATGTTGTAGAAAAAATAATAAATCAAAGGCACATGCTGCTAATTATTCAAAATTATTTGCAGTGTTGCACGATATTTGGTAAAACATGACATTGGCTTACCTAATACTAATATTAATGACATTGATTGCAATTAGCCCATATTTTCATCAGATTCTTTCTTTCTTTTCTCCACTCTCAACGAGCTGTTGGGTCTTGGGGACTGAGATCTGAATCAGATGTGGTGACAAACAGCGAAACCTCATCCAAGTGGCCAAATGGCACTTGATGGCAAACAGGGTTTTAACGCATAGCAGTTGAAACCTGATAACCGAACAAATACAGCACCGAAGCAGACCTTTGTGAATGAATGTTGCACATGCTGACATATAATTATTGTCCAGTTTTAATCTAAATCTGACAAACTGACAAAACATTGAAAATTAACACTTCCCTAACATCTCTTTCTCATTCATGACGCAACCTTTAAAAACAATTGAAAACATGCAATTAAGGTATATGTCGGGTGATGACTCTCTATCTTATGGCAATTGTTTTGTTCAACTGATATATTTTTCTTTCATGATTTACACCAGAAATTAGAGGGCGATTGATTTTCTCCATTAACTTGAGGAAACCTCAGAGGTGAAGTACCTCTGTACGTGTTTTCTGACTGTAACTGTCAGCCTGTAGTTCAGCTGAGCACTTCGGAGCTGTCCAGGGTGCTGAACCAGGTTCACTTTCCCCACCTCTATTCAATCCCGCAACAGACAGGCAGTCCCAATGCATTTCACACAGAAAGTCGGAGTAAGTAAAAGCTCCACAACAGTAATATTTTAGGGTGTCACTAAATGTGATTTATGTAAATAATAATAATAATAAATAAATAAAAAGGAAATAAAAAGAAATCTCGGGAGAGGTCTTAAAAAGCGGCACTACTCACGAAAAAGATTAATTATCACAATTCACATATCCTGATAAACAAGCAGCTACTGGCGAACTTATGAAGCGCACATCTATGAATACTTTAAACTTTTATCGGTGCGGTTATCTTTAAATGTCAAAATTAAGAGGGGGAAAAAGGACAGAGTCAAACTTACCTGCTTAACTTTCTTTCTCTCGTCTTTCCCTTGTTGTTTTGCTGTGAGTGTGGACAGGATGAAAATGTCTGTCCGCTCCAAAGCTCGGTTTAAAGGAATAACCTCCGCGGAAACACACTACCCTCCCCCCTCCCTAACCAAGCGCTACGCCTGGCGGATTTATACAGAGGAACTTCCGGTTTAGCCTTTGCGAAATAAAATCAGCACGGGAGTCACGATCAAAAACTCAAAACACACACACACACACACACACGCACACGCGCGCGCGCACACACACACACACACACACACACACACTCAAAAACACCTTCAGTGCAACAAATTAAGTAAATAAAGCCTACATTTTTAATTTCAGTATAAATAGATCTGTTCTGTGAAGGTATAAAAGGTTTGTTAGAAAACATTAATGAGCAAACAATGTCCAAGAAACACCCAAAGCAGGCCAGGGAGAAGATTATTAGGAAGCATAACGCTATTAGAGAGGTGATGGAGAGATAGATGGAGCTAAATATAATGCAATCCTGAAGGCTGCAAAGAGAAGGTGGGGTTACTTACAGCAGTACAATGGTCTTAAAGATACAACTAGAGTTGAAACAAAATTTTTCAAAACAAAGGATATTTGATTTACAGCTTCAATGTTTAACAAAGCATTGCATCTGTGGAGCTGAATAAAATTGTACAGCATTTTTTAAAACTTTTAGTGATAAGAAAAGAAATTATCTTGCAAGTTTTTTCCACTTCACAATTGGGCACTACTCTGGGTTCTTCTGTCATCTGAAATCTTAAAATAGATAAAAGTTTGTTGTTGTGATGAGACTTTTTTTCGGAAATGAGGAGGAGCTGGTATGGATACTTTTAATAGGTACTTAAAAATTGAATTTGATATTTCTAATGGAGCTTTTTTTGTTTATGTTTGTTTCATAATTTGTAATAGTACTAATAGTATGAGTGATGGTAGTTGCTGTATTATATGATTTAGAAAGTGGAAATTACTTTAAAAATACATCATAATCTAGAAAATATTTACCAAAACACAATACACGCAAATATTCTGCATTATTTTTGCTTTTAGTAGAAATTTATCCCTGTGAAAGAACATGTATGCTACTGTAATACTCGCAGCAAAATTATGCTTTCTAAATGAATAGACTTTTAATCTGAAGAGCCAGACTTCTAATTTCCTGCTTCCCTGAATTGTATTTGCCCACAAAATGGCCGCGCCCTCTGACGTCAGAAGCAGCGGATAAAAGGTAGGGCATCTCAGCCCAACTCAAAGCCATGTTTGCTTTCTATCTCCTGTGAACAGATTCTCCCTTGTCATTTATAAACAAGATCAGGACGCAAACTGGATATGTTTGTTTATTATCCTAAATCTGACAGGTTAGTAGATAGATTTTAGAAGGATTTAAACACACTGAGTTAAAAAAAAAAAAAAAGTGCATTGATTTTCAACAAAAATAGTTAAATCTAAACAAGGGGAATTTTAAAATGAAACATGCAAAAGCTGCTTTGCTTTAAGATTTAGTGTTGAAGTGACAAGTGGCTGTGATGTTTTCAGTTTTCTCCACACACACCTCTTACACCCTTGACCTTCTTTCTCTTTGTCTGAACTCAGCCTTCTGAAAAATATGCACTCCAGCATTTCATTCTCAGCACACAGGTAGTGAGTGCATTCGGAAGAGGAGTAGTTTGGACATATTCTGCCATCTGTTTGCTTTCTTTCACTCCAACTCAGAACATCACAGTGCATTTTTTACTCAGTGCAAGAGCTGCAAAAACACTTAACCACCATCACATCCAGAGCAACAAGATTTCTATTTGAAGAGAGGCGTTAAAATGCAGACAGTCCGATGATCTCGCTGCATCTCTTTTCATGTGCACGTTGAAACATGCTAATATCTGCTGATTTTTACAGCAGCTTGTGTCTGCATTTCCATAAACATGAACCTGGACGGTCCTCCCTGTCCTGAGATTGCTCTGGGTGTGCACAGCTGTTTTTCCCTTGAGCCCTTGACTTCATACGATCAGATTCATGAATTTTAAATAGCATCCAAGTGACACACAGAGGAACAAGCTGACAAGAACACAGTTTTAAGGAGGGGTGCTGCCATCTTTTTCTGGGCTTTACACTGCACAGAAGGCTTCCAGCAGCCCCCACATCATATGAGATTAGTGAACATTACATCCCACTTTAAAAAGCAATTTTACATTTTTATACATCATTTCATTACATTATGTCCTTCATAGCATGCCACAGGAATCTTTGTGGAGGTTTAAACTACCTCAACCTTCAACTTGATAATTATGATAATTATGTGATTTTTCTTTGAAGCTGGAAAAGGTCACATTTTAAAGTAGATAATCAGTAGATTTAGATTCCTGGTTTCTGAAAGAAAAAAAAGTTTAAATTCCTTTCTCTAAACCAATTGTTCAAGATTTAATTTGTTTCCTATGACGATCATGATGGTAAAAGTTGCTATTTATTCATTTATTCATTCATTACCAAATTCAGTGTTGAGTTTGTTCTCCTTATTTGCTGTTATTTGTTTTTGTAATGTTGTATAACAAAAGCTGGTTGCTGAATATGATAGTCACATTTTTTTTATGATAAGAATATTAGATTGTAATCAGTTTTTATGCGGCCAGTTTTTATGTGTCCGTCTTTATGATGCAGATCAAGTGGACCTACTTTTTTGTTCCACATAATGCCTCCACCTAGCATCAGGGTACGGTAATGTGATGTAATAAATATACTGCTTGATAAATTATTGTAATAGCATCAGTAACAAATAAATTAATAAATGAAAAAAAAAAAGAAAAAAAAACAACTTATTTGAACTCCAGCGGGAGGTCAAATAAATGTTATTTTGGGATACTGTAGGTAAAAACTGAGCACAAATCTTCCAAAGCATCATCATCGTTTGGTCCACATTTATCACAGTGGGTCCTAGATGAAACAACAACAACAAAAAAAGAATTAAGAAAAATTGAGCAGCTTGAATTGCCTGGTCAGAATGCCTGTAAATAAAAAGACTGGGAAGTTATTGCAAGAGAAAGGAAATGGTGATACAGAAACAAGGTCTGAGATCCATTTGCTGCCAAAATCAATTGGACTTTTCAGTGTGATGACTTTAAACAATGTGTTTCCATCACTGCTGCAGGACATTCCCCCACCCCACCATCCCTCCACTTACCTCTGTCACCATCACTGTCCTCCTCAGAAGATCCAGTTAGTTGAGCCAATCTGTTTTTTGCCCGTGATGGATTAGCCTTGTCTTCTTGAAGTAGTTAACGGCCCCATGAAGAAAGCCATTAAAAGAGATCCCTCCCAAGTGATGAGTACAATGAATCTCACTTAATTGTCATTGATTAAATGAAGACTGATTTGTGTCCTTGGATCCTAGGCACATTCATGCACAGCACGGTGCACACACTGACAACAAAAGCAATCTTTAAGCTAAAACTAACTTTTGCTCGGCCAGATAGAGGATTAATTTATAAACACACTCCAAAACAGCTGAAGACTAATTGTCCACATACATTTATAAAAATATGTTTTAGGATCATTATGTTTAGGTCAATACTTCTACTTTGTTTCTATGTACAGATATGCATTATAAACTGCACATTTTGTTCCAAAGCAAAACAAAAATAAAATTAGATTTTTTTTTTCTCCAGCTAGATCAGGGGTCTGCAACCTTTACAATCCAAAGAGCCATTTTTGCCCAGAAAAAAAACAGAATTGTTTAGAGCCACAAATCTTTACATGATTGAGCAGGAATTTGGTTGCTAGTCTATAAAGAACCCCATTTTATTTATACATTTATTATTTTTAGCAAAAATAAATAAATAAATAAATAAATATTACCTATAATATTTATTACCAGAAATTTTAATAGCTATTGTGGAAGGTTCAGAGAAACACTTGTGGCAACAGAGCCACAGGTTGCATTTCTCTGTGCTGGAGAAATTAGGTAAAGAGAACCTAATTTCTCTTTACCTAAATCAGAAAAGATTTAGTGTCTGCATTTTACCTTCACCAGATAAATGGAAAGAGCTTGAAGAATTCATTTTATCATTTGGAAGATTATCCAGCATGGGATCAACCAACTTGCAACCTGGGATGAATGTTCACATTTTTGAAATCATTTACAGCTTTAGATGATTTTCTTTCTCCTTGCTGAGTGACCTGTCTGTGTGTTTATTATGGGAATAACACACCATATGTTACTCTTATTTGGGTACATTGCCAGCAGGTTGTGCATTCCCTGAAGTCTCACACAAGAATGCAGGGTGAACGTGTGTTAATGCAAATGTGCAACCAGCCGAGACGTGGTGAGGGAGCTCAGAGAGTCTGACTACAGACCAGAGAGTCATTTGTCTGACCACGCCATTGTTTCAGGTGATGGAGGCACTGCTTCTAGCTTCACAGCAATACCTGCTATTGCATTTTTGGAGGGTTTGCCATGTAAGGAGCAGCAGAGCCCACTGACTTGTAAATATTTTTTTGTATCAAAATGAGGAATTATTTTAATATTAAGAAAAGCTTTCCTGGTAATCCTGGATCTGGCCCTCTTTAGATGTTTTTTTTTTTTTTTTTTTTTTTAACAGAATCTCTTTTGGGATTTTATCCTAAATGAAAGAAAGACAATCAGCTTTCCTCTCCTGACCCACTGACACAAACAACTGTACAGGACTCCAAGTGTTAGCCAGATCTGGAGCAAAGACACTGCCGTTGGCTTCAAACCTGCTGCTACAGTGCCATGTGAAACTAAGCATGCCTCTTGAATTTTTTACATTACAACCATGAGCATGTGTGTATTTCTTTCTTGGAAAGTGTGGTGTGCATACATATTAGGCCACTATGAATCAATACATGCAGCTTTCACTGTAGTTTGAGCTGCTGTGTCTCTACCTCTTGAGCGTTTGCTCGAACTAAGAAGGACGACGTGGAAAGAGTCGAGCTTCTCCAATAATGAAATGTAAATTCTCACCTCAGATCAAATAATTGAGTCAAATTCACTCGAAGTCAAAGATCCGACAACATTTACTGCCAACACAAACAACAAATATGAACTTCACAACATCCAAGTGTCAGTGCAGCCAGACAGTCACGCAGTTTTCACCAAAAACTCAATTTAAAATGTGTGTGGAGTAGAAATAACTAGAATTGTGTTTTATTTTATTTATTTTTTTTATATTTTGTGTTAGCTTTCTGGTTTATGTAAGTTTTGTCAAAATAAGATATCTTAATGCCCCAGATGGTGGAAGGAAACTGTTTCTAAGATGATAACTTTTAAAAACTTGATGCAACAAATGAAGCCATAAGAAATCCTGCAACTGGTACAACAATTGAAGAACCAGTTGGAAGAAAAACATTTAAAGGGAACAGTTTGGTCTTATAACTTTAACTGGCTTTTTTTTTTTGGACACTATAATTTTGAGTATGAATGTAACATTGCACCTTATAATTGGATACACGACTTCTGCACTGACCTGAGTATTTGCCTTCTGTTGGGTAACTGAACAAAGCCTTATACTCGCCATTTTAAAATTACACATCAAACATAAATTTAAATAACAACCTTCAAATATTCTTGCGAACACACAGCATTTGGTTATACTTCATAAAGAAATAAGTGTGCCTGTACAGGAAACTTTGTGAAAAATGACTCAAAACTTTCACAAAAATCTAAATGTTTGCTCTAAAAAGTGGTTCGATGTTGTAGTTACCTCAGATCCAACCCGATTAGTGATGGAGCACACTGATCCCTCCCCAGCCACAGACACACAAGAATATTCTACTTCTCGGCCGTTAGATATAAGATCATGAGCGCTTTGAGTCTTTGTTCAAAAAGCTGTAGTGTTACCCGAGTAGCAGTATGTCTGTCGGTCACAAGGCAAGAGGTTTCTGTGTAGCTCTTTTTGTCGTAATGATGAACAGAGTTCCTGCACAGGACGCCTCCGATGCTCAGAGCCTCGTCACAAATGAGAGGGTATAATCTGACAGATCGCAAAGATGGGAAGTGATGTCACCCCTGCAGATCAAAGGTCCGGAGGCAGCGACTAGAGCAGCAGTAGGCCACAAAACTCACAGTTGTTCTGCAGAGGAAGGGGAGGAAATGCAGACAAGAAGCAAGTTTAATTAAAAACATTTATCCTGAAGATAAGACAGGGACAGTACCGGGACAGAAAAAGAAAGAAGAGGACGTTAGTTCTGACCTGCGGTGGACTCCAGCCAGCACAGTGTCACGCAGAGGGAAAAGCTTGGGATAGATGATGGTGAACATGGCTTGGCTGCAACGGTGACAGTGACCCAGAGGGAACTGCAGCAGGTCCAACAGGCTCTTTGGGAGGATGATGGGAGGCAGCAAGTTCAGGCCTGAAAATACAACATGGGATGGATTAAAATGAGGTAACAGACAGTCAATTATTTTATTTATAAACAAATTTGTCTAGCTGGGGATCAATAGCTTGAACACTTGTACAAATATTTTAACATAATATTTCTCCACTTTATTGTACTGAAATTTGTTTTATTTTCCTGTGTTTTATATGTTATTTTATGTCATGCTGCTGCTACCCAACACTTTTCCAAATCTGGGGTCAATGAAGTACATCTGTCTTAAAAGCTTTTTTTATATTTTTTATGGGGATTTATGAGTGACCCATACAAAGTAGCGCATAATTATGAAGTGGAAGGGAAAAAAAAACAAAAAACTTTTTTCACACATAAAAATCAGAAAAGTGTGCTGTCAATTTGTACTTTGCCCTTTTTTACTTTTATACCCATTAATAAAATCGGGTGTAACCAACTGATTTGGGAAACCACCATATTAATAACTGCGGTTTTCCTGTGTATAAATTAATTTCTGGGATCAAATTTTGAAGAAGTTGGGACACTGACATGGTCATCCACCATTGACAAGGTGAGAAAGGAGAGCATCAATCGTTGAAGCAGCCAAGAGGTTCATGGTAACTGAAGGCGCTGCAGTCACACAGATTTTCTTCCACTTCACAGCCATGCACTACTTCACTTGGGTCTATCATGAAAAAATTTCCAATAAAATACATTAAAGACTCGAGTTGCAATGGGGCAAAATGAGAAAAAAATAAAATAAAATCAAGAGAAAAAAATACTTCAGGAAGACGCACTCAACAACATAACTTTAATGCAGTTTAGATTGTAATCCAGAGTGAGAACATTACTGACAACACATTTAACTAATACAAATATTATTTACTACACAGATCTGCTTAAACAGAATCGCGTAAAGGAGCTGGTTATGGAGACAAGTAGTTTTTCATTTCAATTCCCTGAACAAACAACGATGAGTCACTTTTATGATGAAACTGCTTTCATCGATTTGTCAAAAAAAGATTGAATGTTAGGCAATTAAACTCCTTCCAAAAGGACAGCAAGAAGGTTAATGGAAAAATAAACACATTTAGAAAATTAAGGAGTAAGTAAATAAAACAGACAGACAGAAAATCTGAACATATTTAAGACTTTTTTAAAACTGAAATGACCAAAAGACTGTGATTTTTCAGAGGCTGCAGAAACCATATAGGCTAGTTACAGCCTGCCCCCACCTGCTGGGCGGTGAAGGTAGATGCGATGCATAGTCCTCATAGCCAGCTCTTCCAGCGGAACCACGTTATCAGTCTGCGAACCAATCACCTTCACTTCAGCCGGCAGCCCCACCAGGGCCTCAGTCAGTACCTCACCCATGCTGCCCCCCTCCAGAGCCTGAGATGATAAGCCACACCTGCACACACACCACAGGTAAAGTTGCTACCTGAGTGAGCAGCTGTACTTCAGGGAGTTTGAAGTGATAATTATTATTACATCATGCCAAAAAGTGCAGACTCTGCACATTTGATATGCATGTGTTTGGGAGGTTTACGCAGTATTAAACACCAGAAATGTAACATCATTGGCTTAGAAGTTTATTCTTTGAAATATGAGAGAAAGATGTTGACCAAACAACTGTGTGTAGATTTTTTTTCCCCCAGATAAAAAAGGCTGCAATGAAGTGAAAACTCTATTTCTCCACAGGCACTCATTGATATTTTTGCTTGTTGGCTGATGGTGTCACACTAAACCCTCTCATATACATCAAAATTGCTCTAATGTCAGAGTTTTTTGTTATTTCACTTCGGCTTACAGTTATCCAAGTAAGCCAACTACACCCAGTTGAAATACTCTTCTGAAATAACTGCTGTCAGTGTTAAGGATGTTACCCGCTGCAGCCGATGACCTTGTTGTACAGGTAGGAGGGAAGGCCCTTCAGATCCACGTTGTTATCTACAAACACAAACTGCAGCTCTCGGGATCTGCCCAGATCTATAAAACAGGCAGACGATTAACGATGCATCGCTCATGATATCCAGATCACTGCAGTCGATCGCAGACACAGCACCATACTGACCGAGTGGTAGGAAGGTTAGGCGATTGGCCGCCATGGAGAGCTGGTTGAGGCGGTGCAGCCAGCAGAGCTGGCGGGGGACATGACTCAGAAGGTTGTGGTCCACTGTGAGGTTCTGCAGGGAGAGGCAGCGGTGTAGGCGGCCTGGAAGAGACATCAGCTGGTTCATAGCCAAGTCGAGTGTCTCCAGGTCCTGTAGATCACCAATCTCTGAGTGAAAAATAACAAATATTAGCTGAGGAAGCATTAATATTAGGAGAACAGAGTGGTTATTTGGGACTTTAAAGTTTAAAACAAAGGACTATACTGAAAATCTCTTGAGGCCAAAAATAGTCATATGTAATACGTGTGAGTGTACAATAGCTGCTGAAGATTAACATTATGACAAAACATGAGCTTATGGGTGGTGGACAACTTCATTCTACAGTTTAGTTGAAGAGCTCAGTCGCCATCTGCTGGCAAACTGAGGATTTACACCCAGGTGGTAGACAAGCATATGGGATTCAACAGCACAGATGTGCCCAAAAGTTTTGAACTTACACAAATTAATACTTTAGACTTCCCATGATAAGTGTGTTAAATAAGTGGGTTGTCACCTATGCAGAATTTTCTCAGCATTGGCAGAATGAGAGTGTGAATGAACATGAATACAAGGTGAAGCAGAACCTTACAGACAACAGAATCATACCAAAAATGGCAGCAAAATGGCCATGGATGTCTAAACAAAAACATCAAGGCCCAACTTAATCCTACAGGAAGTTCAAAGTTGGACAAGAGAAAACTGGTTCAAAGTTTTTTTCTTAGGAATTCTTCTGATTGGTTGAAACAAATAGTAACTAATTTGTCAAGAAAAAAAAGTGAGCGCTAAGATGAATTTGTACAACAGTAAAGTATCTTGATATCATTTACAAACAGTTCTTGAATAAAGAGTGGATTAAAAACATCCTGCAAGTCCAACTTCTTCCAGTCTTAACCTCTCCATGTAAAAAAAAATGCAATCAGTCTGAAACAGAACGCTCCTAATCTTTTCTGCAGGAGATTGACTGGGAAGAGTATAAAACACAGAAAAGCAAAACAAATACACCTACCGTTAGACAATGTTGCTCTCACTACTTTCTATTTCTGTGGTATAAACATTCAGACCATGAAATTCCCCTACATTTTTAGCTCATTTAATAAAAGAATATTGTATTTTAAATTAATATTTTGTTTGTAAATTTAAAACTGGAATAATATTTACCTGGTGGAAGGCATTTGAGCTGATTATTGGACAGCCTCAGGTGTCGCAGAGACCTCAGGCGCCCAATCTCTGGGCAGAGCATCTGGAGGGCATTATTGCTCAGGTCCAGTGACTGCAGTCGTGCCAGGTTTCCAATAGCTGGATATCAAAAGATTAGTTAGTAGTTACATCTAATTTCTTTGAAATAATGGCACAATTGCATGGTCATACTGCAGTCCTACCTTCAGGAATAATGACAATGTTGTTTGAGTGCAGGTACCTTGAATCAAATACAGAATGTGATTTAAATTAAATATTTAATTTCAACAAAAATATAAAGATATCTGAGCAATTTACAGGAGCACTTACAATTCTATAAGATTTGGGAGCTTCTGAGCAAGATTATCAGGCTGATAAAAACAAGACAAAAGCAGAAATTATAAGTGATCTCACAGGAACAAAACATCAGTCATTCATGAGTGCTTTTATAAAATCACAAATGATGGTGCTGTGAGGATACCAGTGTAGTCAGCGAGTTTCTCTTCATGTACAATCTCTCCAGAAACTGTAGTCCTTCATCTTTTAGCAGCTCTACAGGAAAAATGTTCAGGTTTTTGTAGTTCAGGAACAGGTTTTTGTGACGCTCCTGCTTGGCCATGAATATAGTCTCGTGGAGTTCAGTTGCCATTTCTCAGGAAAGCTCTCCCCTCCTGGATGAAGGACACTTGGCAATGCCTGAATCTCCTATGGCATCACTTTTTCCTGAAAATCAACAAACATGACAGGTTCATCTCAATCAACTAGAATCTCTTCAAGTTAATTTAGTGCTCAAAATGTGAAACCCATACAAAATACTGATTAATTATATAATATTATATAAATACAGCACACTATGTCCTGATCTATCGGCCTGGAAAAGGTCGTAGAGTTATTTATAAGGCTTCAGGATTCCAGCAAACCATGATGAAACTTTATGGAAAACATTTTCTGGACTAGCATAAACAAAAATCAACTTTTAGGAAGGTGTGTCTGATAATATTAAACCTTGAGTGTAACAAAATAGGAAAAAATAGGTTCAGTTTTCACATTATATCAACACAAAAAACAACTCCGCTTAAAATCTAGCTATCTGTGCAACAAATTCAAATAAAAATATGATTTTCATTTTGAAACGAAATGCTGAAATAAAAGCAATTTTAGATGCTACTCAAATTCGCTGAGAGGCACCTGAACATTACTCTTGTGAGACCCTTTCATTCACAGGTGTCAAACTCCAGTCCTGGAGAGCCACTGCCCTGCAACTTTTAGATGTGCCTCTGCTGCACCACACCTGAATAGAATAATTAGGTCATCAGCAGGCCTCTACACAAGAAGTAGGTAATTAAGCCATTTCATTCCAGTGTTTTGTACCTGTGGCACATCTAAAAACTGCAGGATAGTGGTCCTTGAGGACTGGATTTCGACACCCCTGCTTCATTGAAAAGAGAGAAAGTAAAAAAAAAAAAAAACCTCAGCTGCATGCAGTAATGTGGCCAGACAATATTTTATGTTTGTAGTCGATTTGTGTAAGAGCCACCAGTATCTATAAGGCTAAAAAGAGCAACAAAAGGTTAATGATGCATGTGGACATGTCTGCTGGTCCCCTTTTTTAGCACAAACAAGTCAGATCTGTGACCTGCAATAGCCACTTTGCCAATTGGTTACAAGCAGAACACAAAGTTTAAAACAAAAATAATTTACCTTAGTAACAGGAAACCATTGTAAGACACTGTAACTGGCCTACATCGTCTCGTCATCTCTTGGAAGAAACCTGTGAGCCCTGGAAGAGCTAAACATCCGAACAAGACGCTCCAGGTTAGCAACAATCATATGTCGTAAACAAGCCTGCGTCACCGCACAGATTCTTCTCTTTTTCATTTCAAGGCCGAGATGGCACCGCTGGGGTTTTGCTGCCCCCAACTGGTAAGTCACCGAACTGAACTACGGAGAGTGGTTGGAAAGCGGCAAAGTATTCCACTTTACAACCAGAAACCTCAACTTATCGTATCCGGATTTTAAGTAATAGACCAACACAAAGTAGTGTTGAATGCATCTATGTTCAACCCCATTAGGTCAATATTTGCAATTAATGCTGTCTTTTGTGATGGGACTCACCCCACTATTCACATCTAGAGGCTGAAACTATTGTCCATTTCTCTTTGAAAAGCAGCCTAAGCTCAGTCAGATCGGACAGAGAGCATATGCGAATATCAATTTTTATATCTAGCCAATTTTTATTTTTTTTATTGAATATATCGTGGTGGGAAAATTATTGTAAGTTAACATCTGGTTGGAAACAATTTTTTTCCACAACACTATTGTACCGACTTTGACTAGGGCTTTCTAAGACAAGAATTTACCTTGATCTAAACTATATGTATTTCTGGCTGTATGTGTTAAGGTTTTGTTCCTTTTATAAGACGAACACTTGCACTTTTTGAAGCCTTAAAGCTTCATCCTTCTTCTCAGCTCCGGTCTGCTTTGCTGTTCATGATGGAGAAAAGCATCTTCACAATATGATGCTGCAACCACTGGGTATTCACCATGGCAATAGTGACTTCAAGGGCATTTTGTCTATGGTCTAACATATAAGGCCATTTGTTCTTGTGTGTGAGGATGTTTTCCTGATGCCAGGTTTATGGAGTTTAAAACCAATAATTTTCCTGCCGATGGATTCTCCCATGCAGTATGCTAAAGCATCCATCCATCTGCCATATTTATTGTAAGGAGGCTGGTGTCTACCTCCAGCAATTTCTGGGTATCCTGAACAGGTCTACCGTTTACCACAAAAGGTAAAATATGTGATAATTTAATGTTTTTCCTTCAATATACATTTTCCTTTCAATATTGGTTTGTCAGAGGTGCTGCATTACAGAAAATCCTAAATTTGGTTATAAATGTTACCCAAAAGGACTAACATGGTCAGATGTTTTCCTTTTAATGTAAAATAGTTAAAACAGGATCAAATAAAGACATGCCACACAAATTGCATACATTTTTTTTTATTTATCTTAAATTTTGTGTAGAAAAAAAAAGAACAAGGAAATAGACATTCTCTTTTCCTTCAGCCAATCATTTTATCCCAGTAATATATTGATAACAAGAAAAAAATCTTACAACAGCATGTACAAAAGAAAAACCAAAATGAAACATCAGTCCAAACAATCGATTTAACAGAAATCCAGGACTTGGAAGGCTATCAATAACTTACATATTTTAAAATAAACGTAACAAACTGTCAATGTAACACATATATAAAAAAGTGAGGGATGAGTTGGGAAGAGAAACAAAAACTTGATTGTTTTTATGTTACCTCTGAGGTGTTCCAGTGGCAAAAAGAAGAAAAAAACATTAAAATTAAAAATCTGGCAAAAATCAGACCACAAACAAACCTGATTTCAGAAATTGATTAGTATTTTATAACAAGACTGGCTGAGAAAGGACAGAACAAGAAGCTTGATAAAATATAGCACAGGTCTGCTTTTAGAGAAAGCGCTTTCTCATAGAGACATTTCTTCAATTTACAGTCATCAAATCATGGTGGGAACAGCTACTGGGCAGAAAGAAGCTACAACTCAGGGATATTATATGTAACAAATGAAAGACAATGAAGAGTCATAGAGGGGAATGGTCCAGTGAAACCATCTCATAACTCATGTTGCATTCCACTAGGTTTCACTTGAATCAGCAAATACAGACATGAAGTTACCCTAAAAAATAAAAAATATATAAATATATATATATATATAAATATAAATATA